>JALMQS010000623.1:1212881-1301734 GCA_024734495.1 Forficula auricularia | reverse complement strand
CTTCACAATTTTCAGAAATCACTAACCGCGATCAGTCAAAAAAATGTGCCTGCCCTCCGATCATACCATGTAATTGAGATAGTGGAATGGATGCCCAACTTGCGGCTTCAACATTGTTAATAGTAGAATCGTGCTATTTGGTTGAACATTTTGGTCAGGCTAGCTGCTTTGCATCTGCTGAATCACGACAACTAACCGCTGAACGAGTCGGCTTTTACAATATAATCTTATCAGACTTAATATGCAGATAAAGAAGAAAAGAAGGTAATTAAGCTTTGACATTATTCATGGATCACTGCTCTAAAATGTGTTTGTATGGAAAAAGTCCCAGATTAATATGTTATTTAGGTCGATTCGTCTTTTATAGAAAATAATATCAAGAATAGCGTTCTTGTTTGTTCGGGATGACACAGTTTTACTCACATGCTTCGTTGCTCCCCATCCAGCAAGTCCTCTTTTATCTTCGTCATTTAAAAATCAGCTAGGATGGACATTGATATTTCTCTAATGTTGTCATCACAAATTTCTTTTACCGACAATCTTCCAAAACGAAATGAACATTTAACGAGCTGGAACTAGAACTCGATTTCAGCTCAAGTTTCAATCAGTGTTGCTCTAATAGTGGAAGTTTTTCTGCAAAATCCCGTTTCGCCAGTTGAATGTTCCTCTCCTGACCGCACAACCATCAGCATGCGAGTGAGTTCAATATTTCAAGACAAGCAAATACACAGAAAAATGGTTCTTCTAAAATTTCCAGAGACAAGCAATTTCGGATTCTTATTAATCGTTCATATGAGGAAAGAATGAACTAATTTTTTAAGATTTTAATTCCATGTAATTGAAGTTGGGTTGATATAAACCTACTCCCAGCAACCATCCGATTCGGGGCTTTGTTTCACTTTCATTTTAATAAGAAATTATTTACATTTAAAAAATGTCTCTACCAGTCCGTCTCTTTCGAGAGAAAATTTCGTCTCTTGATAAATAACAAATAAAATAAACATGATCTTTCATTCTACTTAATGAGTTCTTTACAGAGTATCCATACACTATGTGCGATGCTTCTTGGGCAAAAACATATTTTTTATTTTGGAATTCACAAAAAATCCGAACCTTCAAAAAAAACTAATCATTATTATCATTATTGAGTACACAATCCTAGGACTGGTTTGACGCAATCACCACCCAATTCTGTCCCATGCGAACTTTTGAACCTCTCTAAAAGGCCCACATCCGCATATCCATAATTATTTGGGAACAATATTCTAATCTGGCCCTTCTCCTTTTGTTTCCCACCTCCCCCAACGAATCCTTAATGCGAGAAACGGTTGCTTGCAGATTAACTCAAATTTGGTTCAAAAGCTTTTATTAATACCATTGTACAAGGTTTCAGATTTCTAGCCTCAAATAGTCTGAAGATTAAAAGTAACTAAAAGAAACCATACTGAGTATTGGAAAAGTAAATGTTCACCTTTTCATCTAATTATAGTGTGTTGAAATGTTTTTCCTTAATGTTTAATTTATGTATTTATGAAAATTAATTTCTAAGCGCAAGCTAGTGTGGTTCACTCGTGTCATCACCTATTGGGGAGAGAGAGTTTAGATAAACAAGACCCCTTCTAAGAAATGTTTGTGAAGTTAATTAAGTGTCCACTCATCTTAAATCACTTGACAAAATTTAATACTTCAACGACCTGTGCTTCAACGGCATGTGGACAACACTCCACCAGAGCTCGGGAGTTAAGCAACATGTACCTACCCTATAAGTAGGTTAAATAAATGAATTTTGGCTTTTTAAAAGAGTGCACTTAGTGACTTTGTAAAATTTTATTCTAAACGAGTGTTTCACGACAAGTACTACCTATAAAATCGGACGATTATTGGTGTGCGTGAATTTTACAATGCTTATCTGACTTTCAAAGCATTGATTGTAGCTTATAAACTAAATAGAAGTGCAAATATGATAACCAGAAATTACTGTATGTTTTTATTTTACATGACATTTTTTAGTTTTAATGGTAATATCTGCTTTGAAGGTCAAAAATGTTCTAGTACTCACCAAAGATTACACGCTTTTTTTTTTTCTTATGCAACAAAAAAAGTATTGTAATGGCAACATTTTTTGACTTTGATTTGTTTGCACTAGGATATACGTTTGAGGCTTTCTGAACATAATCATCGGAATTCTGTAAAATATGTATATGTAAAATATGTATATGTATGTTATTAAAAAACGAACTCGACCTCAAGAAATACCTTGGCCTCAACAAACAGCATGTCAGTTTAGTTTTATGATATAAATAAACATTTATTTGACTTTATTCCATATAATGGACTGTTTTTGAGTTATAAGACTGTCTCAAGATAAAAAACTCTTTTAATTTATCATTAAAACAAGGATTCTCTAATAATTAGTAGGTATTAACTTTTACTAAATGGCTAAAAATTCGGTCGTGAAGCAATGGCGTAGTTTGAGTTTCCCCTTGATATAAATAAACTTTTATTTTGAAAGCTTTTTTCATATAATGCACTGTTTTGAAGTTATCTTTTGAACTGTTTCCAAGATAAAAACTCACCAGGTATACAGGTAGGAGTCCACCTTAAAGTGATTTGACATTAAAATTTAATAAAATTTCAGAAAGTGTACTGATTTATTCGATGTGACAAGTGAAGCATTCAAATAATGCAAACCTAGATATCTACCAAGATCTAAGATTTAAAATGGCCTTCTTTCTTTTAGTTTTATAAAATTTAAATAATGGACGGGTGCGGCAGCCTCGTTGATTTCTTCTTGGGTCCAGTCTACCTTCCGATTGGTCCCATTTTTTCATAGGTATTAGACCTTTTTGTTAGGTTTGTTCAGGACTAACTTCTTTGCTTATGGACCGATTTCGATGATTCTTTTTTTATTGGAAAGGGGGTATTTTAGGAATGGTGCATTATTAATTTGGCTCAAGTTCTGATCATAGGATCACTATTAATAACATCACTAAAAAGAGAAAAATAAAAAAAATTTTAAGAAAAAAATAAAACTGACTTCAAAAAAATTAAATGCAACAAATAAAATACACTAAAAGAGGTATAAAATAATTATTATCTTATTTAGTTACAACTAAACGACGAAATATTAACATGAAATTACTTTTTTAAGTCGGTGTCAAACACACTATACCTTTGCATGAATCCACTCGACAGGATCTTACCATGTAGTACGTTTGGAGGGTATGCTCGCTTATAGGTATAGTTTGTTTGGCACCGACTTCAAGTAATTTCATGTTAATATTTCGTCGTTCAGTTGTAACTAAATAAGATAATAATTATTTTATACCTTTTAGTGTATTTTATTTGTTGCATTTAATTTTTGAAGTCGGTTTCATTGCTCTGTAAAAATTATTATTAAGAACAAAACAATCAACAATCGCTATATTAAATCACTGTTGATTGAGTTGACGAACTATATTTATTGCTTATATCATGAAAAAGGTTTCAGAAATAAAACTAAACTACAAGAGATCACGATCGGCGATTTTAATAATTTTCAGAGTCTCTTAGGTGTTCGACTTTGAAAATTCTCCAGCTGGAAAAGAAATTAATATGTTAGGAGGATTGGCGGTTTATTTATATTGTTAAACCTTTATTATTAAGATTTATGCATATCTCTAGCAGAAACCAAAGCGAAATTTTGGTCATCTCACCATCAATATTTGCAACCTCAATGGGGTCGACAGCCCCCTCCGAGATTAGCAAGTCGATAAATCTCAAAACTTAGGCGTGCGACCTGAACGACTAGCAAAAGAGAATGCATTATTTAACTTTATTGCAAGTCTAATGAATTCCCTTTATTACAGACGACTATTGAAACGGTTTTTGAGCAATATACGTGAAAAAAAATCGTGCCCGCTGATTTCAGTTACGTATTGCTAAATAATGTTCCAAATTAAATGAATTTTTGCCAATAAGTAAAACATTTTCACTGTAATTAAAATAATTTAAAATTAATACATATCCAAAAGAATAATATAAGTTGAAAAAACAACTTTTTTAAAACTACTTCTTAAAAAAATAATTTTTAAGAAAAAAATAAAACAAACTTCAAAAAATTAAATGCAACAAATAAAATACACTAAAAAGGTATAAAATAATTATTAATCTTATTTAGTTACAACTAAACGACGAAATATTAACATGAAATTACTTTTTGAAGTCGGTACCAAACTATAAGCGAGCATACCCTCCAAACGTACTAAGTAAAATCCGTCGAGTGCGATTCATAAAGGTATATGTTTGGCACCGACTTCAAAAAGTAATTTCATGTTAATATTTCGTCGTTTAGTTGTAACTAAATAAGATAATAATTATTTTATACCTTTAGTGTATTTTATTTGTTGCATTTAATTTTTGAAGTCGGTTTTATTTTGTTCTTAAAAATTATTTTTATTTTACTCTTTTTAGCGATGTTGTTAATAGTGATCATATCATCAGAACTTGACCAAATTAATATGACACCATCCCTAAGATACCCCTTTCGAATAAAAAAAGAATCATCGAAATCGGTTCATAAACAAAGAAGTTAGGCCTAAACAAACCTAACAAAAAAAGGTCTAATACCTATGAAAAAAAATGGGACCAATCGGAAGGTAGACTGAACCCAATGCAAAAAAATTATCAAAATCGGTTCACAATTGGCGGAGATATGAGGTAACATAGGCACAAAAAAAAAAAAAAATTCAGTCGAATAGAGAACCTCCTCCTTTTTTGAAGTCGGTTAAAAAAAATACCAAACAACTTAAGTGGGCTGCGGTAGTGTTCTAAAGGTTAAGCACCCCTGCTCTTATCTAAAGACAGACAATGAGTTGTTTCCATTAAGTTAAAATTGTATAACACCGCCTGGAATTCTTAGGGCATGCATTAAATTCGACCGCACTGTGATGCTGGTTGCATTCACAAGCGCTAAAACAATATTATTAATTAAAAAAAAAAAAAAAAAAAAAAAAAATGTAAGAAAAAGTGAAAACTTTTAAAAAGACACGATAAATACTTTTCACACAATGACCAGTTGAGCTAGAAAGCTGAGTTTTGGCATTGCGGCGTCGTTTATTAACACAAAAAAGCGTGTCAAATCTCAACTGAACAATAGCTTCCCGAAGAAAATTCGATTTTTTTTTCGATTTTCTGAATTTTTGAACCAGAAATTCTGAACATAGAATGTTCAAATCTAATCAGCTATTCATTACACAAGACAAAACGAGTAATAATTTTTATTTCTCTTTAAATAAAATTTATATATAGTTTAGACTCACAAAAGAGAAACAAAGAGATTGTCCTCTGCTTGATGCAAATAAACATACACACAAATATATCGAGATGATATATATACAGATATATGGGTATGTTTATTTGCATCAAGCAGAGGACAACCTCTTTGTTTCTCTTTGTGAATCAACAACTCTGATACTCTCGGCAAAACAAAAACTTTTGAAATAGATTAGAAGGGTCATTAAAAATTAAATTTTTCCGATGCCCACTCAAAAGCTTTCTTTTGATGAAAAAAGCAAGATTTTTTTTATTAAAAGCAACACTTGCTCATGCAAGACGATTTAAGTTCATTTTTTTTGTGGAAATTTCTTATCACAAATACTTGTACTTGAAAAAACATAAAAGATGGTAACAACACTTTATAGTCAATGATTTGTACAGTACAACTAAGAGAAATTTCGCGACATATTTTTTATAGAAACTATAGTTGTATGAAAGCGCCGGTAATTTAATAAATACATATAAATAATGATTGTAGGTACATTAACCTGAAAGCTAACTTACTGATAGGAAATTTAGTTGGTAAATTAGTTCAAATTTATTGATGCAAATAATGATAATAATAGTGTAACATTTAATATTATTATTATTATTGCATATTTAAGGTAGTTCTTTCGCGACAATCCACACAAAAAGTTTTAGCCTCGTAACCACTCTATACATATGAACGGTACTAACATTTTAGGTTATGTTTTTTAACGTGACTGTACTTCTCACACTATTTTTTCATTTTATTTTATGCCAATAATTATTATCCACTAAAGTTTCTAAGTATTTTATTTAAAATTTTTAATTATTTAATATTTTCGTGCCTTTTTCTTTTATTCCACCATATTAGTCGTTATAACGTTGCCGGATCGTTTCCAAGCAACTGTTCTTATATCCCCTCCACTAAAAATAATCGTCCAAATATATTTTTTTTTTCATGAAAACTACGAGGTAAATAATTTCAATTTTTTTTTAAGTTACTCCGAATATATTATTCTAACAAATATTAGTTTTTCATCAAGATGGTAAAAGTCCTTCAATGAAAAAAAATAAAATAATTATCATTTTCTCACCCTTTCCCATATATACAAAAATTTCATTTTCAATTGCAATTATTTCATGTTTGGAGTGGTAAATCGTCTTCAAATTTAAACAGTGTGTTTATTATGCTTTTGATTATTCCAAGTTTCGAAGACTTCTTGAACTTTTGCATTTGTGAAAGAACAACTACCTTAATGAGAAATTTCCAAAAAACATGAACTTAGATAGTCTTACTAATAATAATAATAAAAAAAATTCACCTCGCGTTTTTTCATTAAAAGGAAGCTTTTTAGGTGGCGTCGGAAAAAATTAAATTTTTAACGATCAGTCTAATATAGGTATTATAAATTATTATTGGGGGGCAGGGGCGGGGGCTGGTAAAACGTGTAGCGAGATTGCTTCAACATTGTGATGATGAAGCGAGAAGCCTGAGTTCTAGCTTCGCTTATGGTAAAAATTTGATCAGCAATAATTCGGCTCAAGTACTAACAGTATAAACTAGATAAGATCTAACAGTATAAACTAGATAAGATCTCATTTAGGGAAAGTAGTGTTGGTTTATAGTGAAAGATATTAAATAAATGAGTTTTAAAGGGTTCTAGTGGTGTTTCACAAAAAATTTAAATAAAAATTTTTTATTTTTTTATTTTTTTGTAGTGGTGTTTTCACAAAAAAATTAAATTAAAAAAAAAATTTAAATAAAATTTTTTAATTTTTTATTTTTGTGAAACACCACTGCAACCCTGTAAAACTCCTTTAGATAAGATCTGGCTAAATAGAATCTTGTATCTGAGGAAAAAATAATTATTAGAAATTACATTAAAAAACCTATCTACGCAACGGATTAAAAAGGCGATGGTTTGAGTATCAGAAAAAACAACTCTAATCAGAATAATCAAGATATTATTATTAATATTATTATAAGATGCTAATTACAAATTCTAACACAATTAAATTAAAGAATAACACAACAACAAACAAACATCTCACGAAAATATTTTTTCTTCTTTTTCTTATAAGTCCTACTTAAATAAACATCTTAATAATTATTATAGCTGAGTTAATTTTTATCTTCAAGCCTTTTATATTTCCCTTGCAGTTATTTCTAAAAAGAAATTACATTTTAAGAGAGTCATTTGAAAATTTGCACCTCGCATCTTCTCGTACTTTTTTTTTGTTCACTTTCATTTCTTTCTTCTTCAATTTAGAAGATTAAAAATAAAATGAAGCAATTTTCATCAAAAAATTAATTAGGTTAGTTTTTCTTTTTAATTTTTCAAAGTAGTACAACTTTTATTTAATTATAATAAGTTAATCTAATAAGAGACTTGGAAAAATTTCTAAGGTAAAAAAAAAAAAAAAAAAAAAAGCAATTTTAAGCCGGTAGTAAGAATTTGTATTTTTTAAAGAATTAATAAAATATTTATCAAATATGTAGATTTTAATATATTTATGAATATAAATCAATTATGTTAGAATTAATTTTTCTGATTGGTTTCAGATAAGGCCGCTAACTCAAGGATGGAAGATCGTATAAAAATTTATCTGGTGTCGAAATGTTGGACTTTCTACCTTCTAATGTCCGAATGAAAAATGCTGAAAAAAATTGAAACGTTACAGCAAAATTTCGGTATGTTTATTTCAATAAACTGCACCCTTGTGGAAAGTTTTGGTTTCCATACTAGAACTGTTGACAGACGACAAATTGCCATATAATAAAAATTTACAGAGAATAGACACTAGTTTTCTCACTTTTACTTCTTATTATTATTATTATTATTTTTAAATTAATTTACTTGAATTAAGGTATTTTATGAATAATTTATATTTAAGTTTATTATTCTAGTGTAACCAGTATTGAAAAAGTTTTCACTTTTTTATTATTTAATGTGCGAGTGAGCGATTCTTTCATTAATATCTGATCTATGAAAATAACTACAAAGAGCGCGGATAGAATGATCTCTCTTTCTTTAGAGGTAAGGTATATTGCAAGAATGCCAAATACAAGTTAAAACCTGCCCAATTCAAGTCCAGACCTGTTAGAGATTAATTTCTTAATTTCGATTATTCTAGGAATGCCCTTTTGTACTCGGACCAAAACGATACTCGTTATATAGGGAGAGAATATTTAATTGGACTTCATTAAAGCAAATACTTTTGCCCAAACATCTTTTAGTTCATCTTTCACGATTAATTATTTTAATATAATTTATAGATTTTAAATGAAAGTCATGGGTCGAGTAAATATAAATTAATTCACTATTTAATCGGATAAAATCAAAGTATTTTCCACAAGATGGCTGAAGGGATTAAAATAGGAAATCTGCAATAAATTTGCTAACGTTAAAGTTTAAAATTTTATATTTCTTTAAGTAAATTAGTTGTATAGTAGTATTTATTGAAAAATTTGTTAAAATTTTACAAATTTTCAAATATAACAGGAATGAAATTATTCTTGATATTTTGGAATTTGGGGGATGAGCCGAATCCATGGACCGCACGCCACTGATACATACCTACGTATACAACTTAAAAATTATTAGGAATAGTAATAATTTTAAATTTACATTATGCCTATTGAATCAAATTAATCATCAATTCATATTTTTTGATTGCAATCACAAATAGAATATCTAAAATCAACACCACAATAATTTAATAACTCAATCAGAATTAGAAGAATTGAAACAATTAATTGATAATTTGATAAAAATAATAAATATTGGATTATTATTTTTTTTTTAAATTGTGTTTTATTATAATTAGCTTTTAATGAAATAATAGACTAGCAGGGGGAATGATTGGCATAATTCGAATGTCCGATATAAAATGCATTGTAATAAAAAAAAAATTATTCGTTCATTGATTTAAAAAATTAAAATTCACCCTTTTAATCATTAAACAATTTTTTTATACCTCCAAATAGTCCCAGAGTTCAGCAATTTATCTACCTTTTTTTGTAAATTCTAAGCTAGTGAATTAAAGCTAGAATATCACACTGATAGACTTAATTGGGCTAATCGAGGCAGCGAAACTGTCTAATATTAAATACACATAATATAAAGAGAATTATTAAATAAAATTTGAATTTTGAAGGATAGAAAATTAAATAAGGGAACATTTGTACAGATGAGGATAGATATAATTCAAGATGGTTCTGATATACATAAAATCTTTTTTTGGGTGGTAGGTCAAAAATAATTTTTATTTTTTATTTTCTGAGTGTAGATAGGGTCAGTAATGAATTTTCTTGAAAATTCCAATATTTTTTTATTCGTTTTTTCGTGTTTAGTAATGTCTGAAACATGGTAATTATTTTCAAAAATTATTGTATTTCTCACTATATTTGTGTGGCTGGAATCAGATACTCACAATAACTCAAGAATGAGAATTTGGAGAAACTTGGTTCTGTGCAAAAATGTTGGTATTTTCAAAAGAAAGAATCGACTTATTTTTGAACTTTAATCTGTAATAAATATTAATTTACACTTAAATTGGTAATATCTCTTTAAAAATCAAATAAGATTTTCATTTGGAAATATAACACCATTTTAACAATTATTATTTGTTTTCTGTTTTTTATTTATTTTTTTAAAATCTCATATGTACATTTTTCAAAATTTTAATTCTATCTCTAATGATACATCTAGGGTTGCCACCTCACCCGGAGACTCGGTGAGTTATCTCCAAGCTCCGGGTTTAATTATTATTTTTCCGTGTTGTGTAAGTAAAATTTAGTTATATGCATAGAAACTACTCTGGGGTCATTAGAATTGTATTTAATTTGTAGAAATGTGAGTTTTGAATTTGTTAAATTATATAAATAAAAAAAATTGCATAATATGTATGCATGTGTGATTTTTTTAGTCATTGTCTCCGTCTGGGCGAGACTTAGTTCTGAGCTGGCAAACCCTACTTTCACCATTAATTTTGTTTTTATCTATGACTTACTTATTTAACAATATTTCAAAACAAAAAATATTTATTCACTATTTGTTCTAGTGAACTTACAATGGTAAGTAAATAATTAAATTTTTATGTAGAAACCCCCATTAACTTTGTAGATTATTTAAAACTTGAAGAATCAAATATTATTATAGAAAAAATTAAGATAAATTCAATTAAAATGAAGGGCAAGAAATGAAATCCAGGGAAGGAATTCAGTCTCAGCCGTTCTCCTCAGGCCTAAGAGAGATTCAAGATAAACCCATTGAAGCCAAAACTCCCATTGGGCGAATGCACTTTCAATGGACCCTCATCCATATAGCATCCAATCAAGGCCCGCTCCGATTGTCCGGATATAAAAGTCAACAGTTTGTGGGTCGCTGAAAGCCGGGGGGCATTTGCAAAGGAGGCATAATCGAGACCCCTTCCGGAGGGGGGGGGGGGTTCTGCTTTGTTCCTTCCTGATAGGGTTAAGTGGCCGAGACTATCGAAATCCAATGAAGTCCCGAAGCCATGGCTGCCAACTTAACCCCGGGCGAGTTTGTTGTTGGAACATTGAACAGCGATTAGGACAATAAGACGATATTGCGAGACCCAGGTTCGGATATAAAATTGAAATCATTTTTTATGAACCATTTTAGCTATAGTACTTGGAAAAAATTGTTATTTAATATCAAATGAAAAATTCTTCAACCTTTTTTGATTTCATTTAGGTTTAAGTACTAGTAATAAGGCTTTGTAAGAGACTTGGAACCGAGGGATTAACTCAGTCAGGCAGATTCAATTCTTAACTTAAAAATTTAAACAATGTTAAAGGGGAACTTTGGCTCCGAAAAGAAAGAAAGCTGACTGATAACGATTTCCTTGGTGAAATATTCATCGCATGGAAGATTTGTTGATTGAGGATTAAGTTGAGAGATTAAAGGTAAATGCGATGGAATAAACGAACTGAATGATAACAACATTCAAAACAAAGAGATGTTCTGTTCAAAAAGACAACGAATTGGAAAAAGAAAATGAAACCTTTTTTAAGACTCCCCTTGTTTAGTGATTTGACAATATTTTCCTCAACAAGCGATTTGAGCTAGTTAGATATGAAACTTGGCAAGCAGAACAGGTGCACAGCTTATAAATACAAACTTGTCCGTCAAATTAATGTTCATTAGTTACATGAAAAGTTAGGCATATAAATATTCAATTTTTTAGGATTCTGTATAAAAGTAAAATGAGACCATCACTTCTTACTTCAAACGAAAAATGAATGATAACACTGCTCGACAAAAATTAAACAAACATTTCCCCACGTAAACCTAACAATGGGTTCTAGTAGAGTTTTATACGCTGATTATCATGCAATTTCCCGATTTTTTACAAGACGTCAAAGTTTTGAAATATTATCGATCAAAATGACGAAAAAGGCCATTTTTACCTATTTTCGAGTCCCAATTAGATATTAAACAGCAATATTTGAAATCAAAATAATTTGTTGACGTAATAGAAAACAGCTTCCTCTTTGATTTTCAAATTACCACCTGTTTTTAGCTTAATTAGAACTCGAGTTATAGCTAAAAGACTAAAAACTTATGTTTTTATCTATGTTTATTATCCTTTAAAAACACAACTATAGTTTTTTAGCTATAACTCGAGTTCTAATTGAGCTAAATTCAAGGGGTAATTTGAAAATCAAAGAGAAGCTGTTTTCAATTAGGTATACAAAATATTTTGATTTCAAATATTGCTGTTTAATATCTAATGGGATTCGAAAATAGGTCAAAATGGCCTTTTTCTTCATTTTAACCGATAATATCTCAAAACTCTGACGTGTTGTAAAAAATCGGGAAGTTGCATGATAATCAGCATATAAAACTCCGGAATCCATTGTTAAATTTACGGGGGGAAATTTTTGTCGAACAGTGTAGTTTGTATCATTTTAAATAGTACAGGTATATTTTTTAAAAGAAAATAAGTTATGTGAGTATAAAATTCGCTTTTTTCAAAACCAGTAAATTAAGTTTAAAAATCATTAGGTTTCATTTTTTTTATATTTATAATAATACTGATACAAGAGGAAGTTGCACCAAAAAGATACAACCTCTTTTTAGTCCGCGGTGGACCCTTGTATCTTGGAAATAAGTGATTTAGGGATTGGGTCGAAGTTGAAGGTATTCATTTAGCTTAAATAATATATTATTTTACGGCGTAAAAAGTACTTAAAGATTTGTACTTCGGAAACAATAGAAAACAACTTTTAATTTGAAAATAACATTTCGTCACTTTATAGAGATTTCCAAAAGCCCTGTAACAAAATAAACAAAATTACAAATCTTGAGAATTCTCAATAAAAAGATGAAAGATTGCTTTCAAATAAATTGCTATTTTACATTATTCCCGAAATCCAAGTTCTTAAGAACTCATATTTTAATATAGATAGAAAAGAGAGAGTAGAATTACTTAAACCAGAGGCTCCCCAAACTACGGCCCTTGAAACTTTTCCATCCGGCCCGCGGCCCGCGGCTACTACAGAAGTAATTCACAAATATTCACTATATCAAATATTAAGGTGCCTTCCCACGACCTGTTGTTTTGCGGGTCGAGTCGCGCCGCGCCGATATATACGGGTATGATGGCCGTCTATAAAACTATATTAAATCCCTTTAGTTGAGTTTAATTTATAAAAAAAAAGTATATAATTATTAAATTATTCAGAGTATAATGACACAATACAGAGGGGCTCAATGAAAATATGACAGAATGTGAAAAAGGTGGTCTAAAAGTCTTGAAATTCGTGTGACGTAATTTATGGACGGCCCCTGATTCCTAGTTTGATTTGAAGTGTTACTCAAAAATGTCTCATGAAGAAAACTGCATTCTTTTAACTATTCAAACTTTAAATTTATTTAAAAAGAAAGAATTTAATTTTTAGGACAAATTCTAGAATTTCAGTATAAATATTTTTATATTGAGATATCAGAGTGGATATCATCGTCTCCTGGCGGGAATTTGTCCTAAAATTAAATTCTTTCATTTTTAATAGGTATACATTGGTTTTAACCCGAGCTGATTTTTTTAAAAACATTCCAACTATTTTCAAAATAAGCTGACGTTTTCTGATGTGGCCATCCACTTGACTTTACCATACAACCTGGCCACTAAAATTATTTATAATCATGTAGGGGGTGGGTTAGTTTTTGCATTTTTATACTTCTGGGGTCCCACTGATTATGTATACAAAATTTGGTTGAGTTTGGTAAATGGGCAAGATTTTCATTTTTTGACCCCCTTCCCCCCATTTTGGGAGGTTAGTTTTTGCATTTTTAGATTTCTGGGGGTCCACTGATTATGTATACAGAATTTGCCTGAGTTTGCTCAAACGCCCTAGACTTTTAATTTTTAACCGCGCTTGCACCCCCCTTAATTTTGGTTCAATATGTACCAAAATCTAATCAGCTCTTAATCTCAATGGACCAAAACTACGTGTGAAATTTGGTTTTGATATTCAAACTAGTTTTTGAGCTAGCTCGTCCACAAAAATTTGGTAACAAACAGACCAACTAACTAATAGACAGACTAACAGACATTTTGACAAACAATTATTATCTCGAAAAATATAATTTTTTCGATGTTCACTTATTAGACCATTTTTGTAGAGCGAATACCATGGTTTCGCTCAATTTTTTTAATCAAAATAGTTTCAGTCGTTTTTGAGATATTTCGAAAGAAAGAAGGAAAAAAACCTCTTTTTTCATGCACGATTACAATACTTCACCATTCCAGGTATGGTAAAGTAAAAAAAGATGCTCAAATCCTTAGTTTTATATTTAAATTTATTCTTGTTGTAACTTTTTAAAATATAAAGACACACACCCGCTTTAACTTTTCAAATGTATTAGATCTAGAAATAAGTTTTGAGGGTTTTTTGAACCTTTGAAGCTTTTTTCAGAGAAATTGGATAATGTATTTTATTCATAGTATTGAGTTGTTGCGTAGCACTGTTCTATTAGACAAGGATCCATTCAATCCATTCAACAACATAAACAAAACCATAAGAAATTACCCCTTACGTTTAGACAACTGCCCATTAGATGGGCCTATTAATCGTACACATTAATATTAAGACAACAATAGTATTTTTTAATAATTAATAGAAAAATCTTCCATGGTGAAATTACAATAATTATTACAATTTCCTTGCGTTATCCAGTTGGTTTCAACTCATAGTTCTCTAAAGTCAAAAACAATAACTCTGATGAACAAATAAAGGCCGGTTGTATGTCGCAACGTAAATGCTTTTTACCACTAACACAGGGTAGATGGTAAATGGAGGGACTGGGATGGCCAATCAGATGCCAGGCACTGTCAGTCGCTGGCATCTGATTGGCCATCCCTAATCCCTCCTTTTACCATCTACCTTGTGTTAGTGGTAAAAAGCATTTACTTTGCGACATACAACCGGCCCTAAGAATTTCTTTTTTTGTCTCAGAAAGAAAAATATATGATTCGATAGTACTTTTTCTCCTTAATTCAAATATGAAATCGGTTTTTCATTTCCGAGAGACAGGAATTTATAATATCAAACATTTTAATACTTTCTCAATTCTTAACTACACAATATTCAAACAGTCTGGGTCACCTAGAAAGTAAGAAATGATGCTACATTTCGTCTGTGGAACATTCCTCGTGATGATCCAAGAATAATCGGCGACCATACTAGGATTCCATTTTCCTTGATGATACCTCTTTTCCATAGCTGAAATAACGTGATGCAAGTATTCCCCGAGCTCATTGCTCACTGTCCCATAAAAGGTTTTAAGATGTTTTAAAAAGTTTTTAGCTATTTTCTTGAAAAATTTTCTTCTGAAATTGAAAATGATGATTAAAAAAAGTTTAAAAACTTTAAAATAACTTTAAAAAACTTTTTAAAACTTTAAAAAACTTTTTAAAAAATTTAAAAAACTTTTTAAAACTTTAAAAGACTTTAAAAAAGTTTTAAAATGATGTTTTTAGTTATTTTCTTGAGAAATTTTCTTCAGAAATTGAGAATGATGATTAAAAAAGATTAAAAAAGTTTAAAAAACTTTCAAAAACTTTTTAAAACTTTAAAAGACTTTTAAAAAGTTTTAAAAATATGTTTTTAGTTATTTTCTTGAGAAATTTTCTTCAGAAATTGAGAATGATGATTAAAAAAATTTAAAAAGTTTTAAAAAACTTCAAAAAACTTTTTAAAACTTTAAAAAACTTTTTCAAACTTTAAAAGACTTTAAAAAAGTTTTAAAAAGATGTTTTTAGTTATTTTCTTGAGAAATTTTCTTCAGAAATTGAGAATGATGATTAAAAAAGATTAAAAAAGTTTTAAAAAACTTTAAAAAACTTTTTTAAAACTATAAAAGACTTTAAAAAAGTTTTAAAAAAGATGTTTTTAGTTATTTTCTTGAGAAATTTTCTTCAGAAATTGAGAATGATGATTAAAAAAAATTTAAAAGTTTTAGAAAACTTCAAAAACTTTTTTAAAACTTTAAAAACTTTAAAAAAGTTTTAAAAAGATGTTTTTAGTTATTTTCTTGAGAAATTTTCTTCAGAAATTGAGATGATGATTAAAAAAGTTTAAAAAAAGTTTAAAAAAATCAAATTTATTAATAAACAGTTTTAATTTAATTTAACTCTCAGGAAACGTTTTCAGGTATTTGGTGCATTGTAAGATATTTGAGAACCAATTTTCAGCTCATCAACTTAAACCTTTCAAGATTAGCATTTTGTAATCTCAAGAAACGTTTTCATGTAAAAAGCTAAAATTTGGAGCATTCTAAGATATATGCGTACCAATTTTCAGCTCATCAACTAAAACATTTCAAGATTAGCATTGTGTACTTTCAGGAAACGTTTTCAGGTAAAAAGCTAAAATTTAATATCTAAAATAATAATGGTTTTATAGAAATTTTTAATTTAATTTGAAAAAGTCTGTTTTTGATTTTTAAAATCCTGAATTTCATATGGAAAAGTCCGAATTTAAAGTTAAAAACCTATATATCCGGCCGGCCCATAGCTTTCAATGTTCACATGTGCATATCTCTAAAAAGTTTGGGGACCCCTGATATAAACTATTGAAAAATGAAGGGTCCTGGCTATTCTTATGACTTAAGATACAATTAGTTACAACTAGAGTTGTAAGTAAATATTATACATCAAAATTTGATAATTAAACATTGCCTACAGACTAAACTCTAACAATTAGTAGAGATTGTGGTGTTGGTGCAAGGTGAAACATCTTTAATAAAGATAAGAGTAAATAAATATTATATTTAATATTGATTTACTATGGAGTTAAGGATACTAGGTCACTTATTTCACATTAAAATTAAAAAATTAAAAGATATAAATTTTTTTTCTTTTTCAATATATATATTTCGGGCTATCAACCCATCTTCAGGAAGTACAGAAAGTAACTGCTTCCTGAAGATGGGTTGATAGCCCGAAATATATATATCTGTAACTGTAACTGAGTTACTTTCTGTACTTCCTGAAGATGGGTTGATAGCCCGAAATATATATATCGAAAAAGAAAAAAAATTTATATCTTTAATTTTTTAATTTTAATGTGAAATAAGTGACCTAGTTATCCTTAACTCATAGTAAATCAATATTAAATATAATATTTATTCACTCTTATCTTTAAACTCTAACATGGTTAGGAAAGTCTTTGAAAACAATCCAGGAAAAGTGCTTAAATAATATTCTCTAAAAGTAATATATTATTTTATTCTAATAATATTATAATTAAATAAATGTTTATTTTCCGGAAGACAATTTAAAAGTTGCTTCCTGTTTGGTCTCAATTTAATTCAACTTTGTATTGCTGGCTGTGTAGCTGTTATAAATTGAGGTGGAAAAAAGATCCGCGTAATAGTCGTTTTTTTCTAAAATAATCGAAAAACAGCAACAACACCTGCATTCTAAATAAATATGAGAATTATTATTGTCTAAGTTATGGGGGTCATAAAAGAGAGAGTGAGAGAGAGAGTTCGCTATGTTTATACCACAGGAAGAAACAACAAGCAGAAATGAAAATTTTAATTAATTTGTTTGAAAAATTAGAAAAAGATGTTTGTTCTATTTTACAAAGTTAAATTTTATAGTCGTAAATATAGTGTGCACATTATCTCCAATAAAACATATTTAATTTAGTTAAACATTTTATTTGTACAAAGAGAAACAAAGAGGTTGTCCTATGCTTGATGCAAATAAACATACACACATATATATCTATATATATATTATTGAGGCTATAGTTTCGAAGACTTGGTCTTCATCATCAGACTTTTATAATTATAACTATTATTTTTCATAGGGTCAATACCGTATGGTTGTAAGTTGATTTTAATTTTAACTGCCTCCCGGGTAAGTAAAGATCGAAAATTTTCAATATCCATACGGTATTGAGCCCATGAAAAATAATATTTATAATTAAAAAAGACTGATGATGAAGACCAAGTCTTCGGAACTATTATTATTATTATTATTATTAGCCTTTATTTACAATAAATTGATTGATACAGTGTATTTAAAACATACTTTATAATAAACATTTTTATAATATTGTTGAGCCCATTATTGGGCATAGGCCTCTCCAATTTCTTTCCATAAGTTTCTGTCTCTTGTTATTCTACTCCACTCGTTCCCTGCAAAATTCTTGATGTCATCACTCCCTTCGGAACTATAGTCTCAAACAAATAAATAATATATAGGGTGACCCAGCCAGTAGTTGATCAAATAACGCCGATGCTAAGCTATTTTTATCACCCAGCTTTCATTTTAAATCTTAATAGATAACTCACACCATAATAACAATCCCTTATATGTGTTCAATCATAGGAGAATATAAAATTCAGGCCTTATTAAAGAGCATAAACAATAGAATTAAAAAAAAAAAAATTGTTCAAGTAGTTGATGGGTCGAATCCAATTTTTGATCCAAGTCAAATCCAATGATTTCAAAGGAGGTAAAATAACACAGTTGGATAATTTTATTTATATTTTATTTTATTATTATTTTTTAAGAGACACAATGGAAATTAAAAAATTACATTTTTTAAAAGCATTGCAACTCATGAACCGAAAAAAGATTTCTTGTTTTGCTGGTTTTAGTTGGTTCTTCGATATGTGAAACAACCTGAGTTGACAACATTTAAATCATAAATAACTAAATATATTTTTCAATGATCCCAGAGAAAATAGTTGTTTCCGACTGAAAATGACACGAAAATTTGAACATTCGATCAACTACTGGATGGGTATCAACTACTGGCTGGGTCACCCTATACATTAAATTGAAAGTTTTTGTGCCGAGGGCAGCAGAATTTTTATATATTGAAGGAGACACTAAAAGAGTGTGTCTTCTGCTGGAATTATAAATTTTATTTATAACGAGAATAAAATTTATAATTCCAGCAGAAGACACACTCTTTTATTGTCTCCTTCAAAATATATATACCGATATATAATTTCGATATATATGTGTGTATGTTTATTTGCATCAAGAAGAGGACAACTTCTTTGTTTCTCTTTGTGAATCAACAACTCTGCTACTCTCGGCAAAACAAAAACTTTTCAATTTTATTTGTATTTTATTTTAGATTTGTCCCCTTGAAAGAACTAATTCGTATAAACCAGCACTTCTTAAACTTTTTTCATTCGCTACCCCATTTTGTCCGAAAAATTTTTTGCGATCCCATATTATAGGTAGGTATATACCATCATTTTTACTAGTAAATCAAAAATAAATTTATAAAGCAAATCTTCATAAACATACCTATTATATATTAATAATTTTACATTTTATTAAAGCTACATAATTACAATTATTAAATATAAATAATAATTAAATGGATCTGCTCTTGTTTCATATTAAATACAGAATCAAACAGGACTTCATCATCTTCAACATTTTTCAATTTTGATCTGTGTTTTGATTTTATAATCGTCAATGTCGAGAACATCGGTTTACTTAAATAAAATTATCTAATAAAAAATGCCAATTTTACAAATGATTGGGAAATAAATGACAGAAATACTCGAATTCACTAAACTATCATTTTTGGCCAATGTGCATTATAATTTTGTCGTTGATCATTGTTTCATTGTCATTATTTCCCGATGTTTGGCAACCCCAAAATTTAGTTACGCGACCCAAAATGGGGGTATAAAAATCTTGAAATTCGTGTCACATAATTTATGGACGGCCCCTTAAGCCTAATTGAACTCAAATCATTTTGTTCTCGAAAATGAATACATAATGCAATATAATTATATTTAAATTCATTAACGTGACATTAATTAGCGAAGAAATTGAAATACTTAAACAATAGCAAAATTCGCCATCAGTGGCATACCTAGGGGGGTGCGGTCCGCATCGGGCGGCACATATTTTTGGGCGGAATTTTTTATATTTAGTTATAGTTGTAAACAACAACTTGTTCACTTCATTAGTTTACTATTCGATTTCTACGAATTATGATTTACTCTATGATTTCCAATATTTTTCCTCGTCATCAAGTAAGTGTAAGGTGGAAAATATTATTATTTAAATTAAATAGCATCAAGCAGAGGAAAACCCCTTTGTTTCTCTTTATGAATCAACAACTCTGCTACTCTGGGCAAAATAAAAACTTTTCAAGAAAATATTATCTCTAAAAATCTAAAAAAAGGGCTTGAAGTTCCTCTTGATCTACTAAAATTTATTCAACAACATAGATGGGAATTTTTTTTTTTTTTTTTTTGTTAATTAGGTATATGTTTTATCTCATAGATGGGGAATCTGAGGTCTTTAAAAAAGTATCTTGTATTTTTATAAAAGTTTCATTTATAGGTATATCAACTTATGCGGCTTCATAATTTAAATATGGCATCCAATGGTATACCTATAGTTTGTCTCAATTATTATTATTTATTTATGTTTATTAATTTATGAAAACCGCCATATGATAAACTTAGAAAGAGAGGCAAATTGGAGACCGCCCTGGGCTGCAAAAGTTCTAGGTACGCCACTGTTCGTCAAGCATCTCGGAATCTATTAAATGAAGGGAGGAGATATTTTTTATTTTTTTTGATAACTTGGATATAAGAAGGTATAAACTTATAAGTCAGGATGGATATTCCTAGAAGCATGAGGATATCCAGAGGTGGGAGTGAAAGCGGAAGGGTAGTTTTGCGTTTTGAAGGAATGAGAAATATACAGAATTCCAGACTCATGCTAACTATTTCACTTTTCTAAAAGTCTCACATCTTGATTTCTCCATGGGTGGTTAATCCCGAATGAATTATCATGATCACCAAGCAAGGGAAATCAGAAAAAAAAAATATTTTCAATTTTCTCGAAACGTTATAAGATCATTCCAGTACTAGAACTTCAACCTTTAACCCCAATTTACTACATACAGGTCAGCCATTTCACGGTCGATGGAACGTTAGACGTTTATGGAAAACGGAAAGCAGGCTTTCTGAAAATTTAACACCTTACATTTTCTTACCTGTTCTATCGATCTAAAATATTTTCAGCATTGCGACGTTTCGGCTTCCATCGAAGGTATAGGACAATATTAACAAAAAAGTATTTTAATAAAAGGGCGGTTCTAAAAACGTGTTAATATACGGAGTCTTCCATTAAAAAAAATAAAGTTGCTACGACTTTTCGATGGAAGCCGAAACATCGCAATGCTGAAAATATTTTAGATCGATAGAACAGGTAAGAAAATGTAAGGTGCTAAATTTTCAGAAAAATCCTGCGTTCTGTTTTCCATAAACGTCTAACGTGCCATCGACCGTGAATCACCCTGTATGAAGGAAATTGTTTCTTACATTAAAATCTAAATTTTCAATTTCTAGACCCATCTTTCTCTGGCCCAAAATTAAAATTAAAATCTGGACACCACATATACCCAATTGATCCCGTGGATATGTTTACTTGAGAAAACTCTTTTGTTAAAATATTATTATATTTTGATAAAATAAAAAATATATATATAGCCAAAGGTATTAAATTGGAAATTCATGGCTTGACTTCGATCATAAATAAGTTTCTCGTAACTTTGCTGAACCTTTGATTAGTTAATATTCAAAGCTGACGAAAGGGAAGCATCTGCCCAACTCCCCTGGGGTCTGTGCCCGGGAGGGGTCTGTTTGGACCGAAAAACAATTTTTAATTATATAAACTCGTTGAATTCGAGAACAATATAGGAAGTTTAGAAAACAGACAATCGGAGTTTATTTCAAATGAATGAATCTTACTTTCTGATAGATTTTCATTCTAATACCATACCCTCTCTTTTTGAAATCAATTCTAATAATTATTTAAATGATATAATTAATAGAGTCAACTACTTCAGCTGAATTTGTTACAGAAATAAAATTGATATAAATATTTTATTTAAAAAATTTGGGTTTGCAAACCGATGATTTTGTGTAAATTTTGAAATAGAAAAACATACCCAAATCACTTTAACAAATAATATTAGGAACATTAAATTTGGTATTTGGTAAAAATAAATATCTTTGGGATTGTGGAACTTTCGAAATTTTTTTGAAATCTTAGAATCTTAAATATTCTAAGATTTCAAAAAAAATTTCGAAAATTCCAAAATTTCTAGGTATTTATTTTTATATCTGAGACGAATCCCCTCAGGAGTCAAACCCAATCGCCAATCTAGCTATCTGGGCAGATTGCCTTTCCAAAAAAATAATTGATCTTTGAGATTTTGTAATTTTCGAAATTTTTTTTGAAAATTGTAAAATCTTAGAATCCTGAAAAAATTTTATTCAGAGTGAAATGAACTTTCCGAATAACATCATTTTTTTGAATTGAAAAAAAACTACCATCTTTGAAATAAATAATAAATTAAATAAAATAAAAATAAATCTTTAAAATATTAATATTAAATACGGTCTTATACTGAAATATGCATTCAGTTCACAGCAGAATTTTACTTTTGATTTCTAGTAAATCTAAGATTTATTTGCTTAATTTATAACTATACTAGTATACTATATGTCGGATCTCTATGGAAAGGCCATCTGCCCGGGTAGCTAGATTAGAGCTTGGGTTTGACTCCTAAGGGGACGATCCGCCTGACATATAAAAAATATCATTAACATCTTAGATAATCGGCCTTTGAAATTTTGGAATTTTCGAAATTTTTTTGAAAATTTTAAAATCTTAGAATCTTAAAAAAAATTTATTCAGAGTGAGGTGAACTTTTTGAATAAGAACATCATTTTTTTGAATTGTAAAAAACATTCATAAAACCCATAGAGTAATATAGAGTGGAAGGCTCCATAAGGAGCCAATGTATTTTAGCGAATACGAGTTACAGAGCTCTCTGGAGAAACCATTGTTCAATAAAATGGCGGAAACCGCTCACTTCGGGGCAAATTTTGGTAATATTATCAAGAGTAAAAAATACGCTTATGTATATAAAATAACATAAAGGGTATGTATCTTTTATCTTTGACAGAGGCTTTGAATGTTCTATGATCTTTGGATATTTCTTAAGAACTAAGAGTTTTCGCCCTGCACTCACTAGAGAGCGCTTTTATTATATTCGGTAGCCTTCCACTCAATTTTACTCTATGTTTAAAACCTTGATAATAAATTTTTAAATTTTAATATTCGTCAATAGAGGGTGCGCAGCTGGAATGTTCAATCACCATTATTTTTTTTGTCGTAACATATACATAATAATACGATAGTAAACATTTTCGATAAGTGAATATTTTGTTTAATTTTAAATGTTTATTGATATTAGAAAAGTAGCTTTCGTATTTGTCGATTGGGTTTGCCAAATAAAAACTTCCAAGTCAACACAAATTTATAAATATATATGATAAGAAAATACAAGTGTTGTCTGCGGTGAAGTTAGCTAGCCATCCCGAAATTCTTTGCGTTTCCGTCTTGAGCTGCAGGCACGTAGGGACGTAGGGTCGGCTGCCAAGAATATATAGAGAGAAAATATAAAATTTACCATTTGCCTCCCAACTCGCACCATCCTTTTGTCATCTTCACATATATTTTTCCTTTGTTGACTTACATGAAAAGTTTATATTCAAAATAACATTATTCTTTTCTTAGGAGGATTTAAAAAAAATATCACAGTTCCAATAGCAACATATTGGGAAAAATTTTAAAGTTATAAAAAGAAATTTTTTTATTTATTAATCAATTTATTTATTTTTTTACTAGGCCGGGTTTGGCAGAGAGTATAGATTTCCAAAGAGAAACAAAGAGATTGTCTTCTGCTTGATGCAAACAAACATATACACATATATATCAAGATGATATATCTGTATATATATATTATTCATTTGTTTGAGACTATAGTTTCGAAGACCTGGTCTTCATCATCAGTCCTTCTTCAATTATAAATGTTTTTCATGGAGTCAATATCATATGGATACTGAAAACTTGGTGTTCCTTCGTCACTGGAAAGCCAGCAACCAACAAAGACACTCTCTCCGGGCTCACACTCAAATACAACCATATGTTTCCTTTCTTTTTTCTCTCCTTAGAAAGGAGGAATTTTTTTCCTTTTATCTTTTGTTAGCAAACATCTTAAGTAGATTACTATTGGATAATTCAATTTGATTGTTTAAACAGAGTTCTGAATTTCTATTGAATGACTTCAAAATTTCTAAAGATTCGATTGCGCTAATCAATTTTGGGTCCCTTTCTCCTTTTATTAATCTAATACCTTCTGGGAAGGAGTGATTGTTTGAATTTAAATGTTCTGCAAAAGAATTTTCGTACTTTTTATTTTTATAATCTCTTATGTGTTCATTTAGTCGAATTTTCAGATTTCTTTCGGTCTTTCCCACATATATTGCTTCGCAATCTTTGCATTTCAAACTATAAACCCCTTCTTCCTCTACATTTGGCAATTTGTCTTTTTTATTTGAAGAGACAATTTGAAGAGACAATTAAAGAAATCGCGGTAAATAATGGGTACGAAGCAAGCCTTATAGACCAAATGTTAAATAAAAAAATAGAAAAATTAACCCTGGAATCAGTATATTCACAAAAGAATGAAAAAGAAAAAGAAAATCCTAGAATAGTTCTTCCATATTATGGACAAATTTCGGAAAAATTAAAACAAAAAATGAAAAAATTAGGATTCAAAACTGTATTCAAAACTCCAATTACTCTAGGAAAAGATTTAGGTTCAAATAAAAAAGACAAATTACCAAATATAGAAAAAGAAGGGGTTTATAGTTTGAAATGCAAAGATTGCGAAGCAATATATGTGGGAAAGACCGAAAGAAATCTGAAAATTCGACTAAATGAACACATAAGAGATTATAAAAATAAAAAGTACGAAAATTCTTTTGCAGAACATTTAAATTCAAACAATCACTCCTTCCCAGAAGGTATTAGATTAATAAAAGGAGAAAGGGACCCAAAATTGATTAGCGCAATCGAATCTTTAGAAATTTTGAAGTCATTCAATAGAAATTCAGAACTCTGTTTAAACAATCAAATTGAATTATCCAATAGTAATCTACTTAAGATGTTTGCTAACAAAAGATAAAAGGAAAAAATTCCTCCTTTCTAAGGAGAGAAAAAGAAAGGGAAACATATGGTTATATTTGAGTGTGAGCCCGGAGAGAATGTCTTTGTTAGTTGCTAGCTTTCCAGTGACGAAGGAACACCAAGTTTTCAGTATCCATACGATATTGACTCCATGAAAAACATTTATAATTGAAGAAAGACTGATGATGAAGACCAAGTCTTCGAAACTATAGTCTCAAACAAATAAATAATATATATATACAGATATATCATCTTGATATATATGTGTATATGTTTATTTGCATCAAGCAGAAGACAATCTCTTTGTTTCTCTTTGTGAATCAACAACTCTGCTACTCTCGGCAAAACAAAAACTTTTCAACTGAGTATAGATTTCTTTTTACAGAGCATGTAAGAATGTATGTATGATGTTTATTATATATATATATATCCATGTATGACCCTCGATTAATGCAAACACATAAAACACATGAAATTAAACACACCTCACCACATAGGATCTGGTTAAATGGATAATAGTATCTGAAGGCAAAAATGAATGCCAAATAAATCGTTTAATCATATTTTCATCATTACTTAACATTTTCAGCCTTTTGTGAGAAATTAATAAAAAAAATTAATAAATAGTATACTAATGAATCACTAATAAAAAATTGAAATTGAGCAACTCCAATATCAGTTAAGACTTCTATATTCTGTCTAACCAGAAAACCAATCAATTAAAAAGGAAATACGTCCTAAACGGAATCAGTAATGGCTATTTGTCTCTTGTTCGCGATTCAAAATTTTTAATTTATAAGTTTGAAATAGTTTTCGTAGATGGACTTTTAAATTAATATTGCAAGATTTGGAGGCGTTCCAAATTCAAAACAAGATAAATTATATCTAATAAGATGTCATTGGATAAAAATACTTGGTAGGTTTCACATTAAGATATAAAAAAAATAAAACGAATTTATTTTTAGAGAATCTTTAATCTCGATATATATATTTCGGGTGACTAACCCATCTTCAGGAGATACAGGAAGTAACTGATCTGAATAAGTCGAAATTAAATACAAGTCAATGGTAAAATTTATTTTTTTAAGAAAACAAAAGAGTAAATATTTAAAATTAGTGGAGGAGAGGTAGAGCTACTTTGGATTAATTTTGAATGGCCTTTTGAGAAAAAGGATTTCAAATTTGAATACAACTCAATGCTAAAATTTATTTTTAAGATAACAAAGGGGTAAATATTTAAAATTACTGGAGGGAGAAAAGGTAGGAGGTCTACTTTGGATTAATTTTGAATAGCCTTTTGAGAAAAGAGGATTTCGAATTTGAATACAACTCAATGGTAAGATTAATTTTTAAGATGACAAAAGAGCAAATATTTAAAATTCGTGGAGGGAGAAGTCTATTTTGTTTAATTTTGAATGGTCTTCTGAGAAATGAGAATTTACACACAAAACAAATTTGCAAATATTTAAAGAATGTAATCAATGATTGTACTTTTAACTTCTAATTGATTATTTAGTATATTCGTTTTATTTGAGAGACGCTAATTGTTAACATGGAAAGAGCCTTTAATAGTCTCAGCAGATCAGATGATATTAATATGGAATCAACTTCTACCTTCGCCAATCATCTACATTTGAATAAACACACCTCTTCTATTAGCCACCTAGTTCCGTTACATTTCGAAAGAAAGGGCTTACGTTTAGATTTTTTAGAGTCAACTGAAATAAAATTAGCTCTCTCAAATAAAACGAATATACTAAATAATCAATTAGAAGTTAAAAAAGTACAATCATTGATTACATTCTTTAAATATTTGCAAATTTGTTTTGTGTGTAAATTCTCATTTCTCAGAAGACCATTCAAAATTAAACAAAATAGACTTCTCCCTCCACGAATTTTAAATATTTACTCTTTTGTCATCTTAAAAATTAATCTTACCATTGAGTTGTATTCAAATTCGAAATCCTCTTTTCTCAAAAGGCTATTCAAAATTAATCCAAAGTAGACCTCCTACCTTTTCTCCCTCCAGTAATTTTAAATATTTACCCCTTTGTTATCTTAAAAATAAATTTTAGCATTGAGTTGTATTCAAATTTGAAATCCTTTTCTCAAAAGGCCATTCAAAATTAATCCAAAGTAGACTCTACCTTTTCTCCCTCCACTAATTTTAAATATTTACTCTTTTGTTTTCTTAAAAAAATAAATTTTACCATTGACTTGTATTTAATTTCGACTTATTCAGATCAGTTACTTCCTGTATCTCCTGAAGATGGGTTAGTCACCCGAAATATATATATCGAGATTAAAGATTCTCTAAAAATAAATTCGTTTTATTTTTTTATATCTTAATGTGAAACCCACCAAGTATTTTTATCCAATAATTTTAAAAAATGTTTCACCAAGTACCAACACCAAATTCCTTAAAAACTAATAAGATGTCATTTACCATAATTACGCAATGATTTTTTATCTATTTATTTATTTATTTTTTCAAAAGCCGAGAGGAGATTTTTTCCTTACTTCGTTTGTCCCCTCTGGCTCATCCAAATTCTGCAATTTTTAATTTAAAATTTTCTGTTTTTCAGGTCCATAATGCAAATAGAAATATTTCAGTCGTCTTTAATCTTATTTATATATAATGATCGAGGTCCTGGGCTGTAGCCCACAAAGAACAGGCCTAAGTCCGCCACCCCTGGGTAAACAAAGGAAAAACTTATATAATTAGGTTTTCATCCGATTTCATTATGAATTTACGTCTTACTAGAAAATCATAAGATGGTGTCATCTATTAAATCCGATGGAATGGAATATTTTTAATTATATGTCAGAGGGGTTGTTTTTCACCCCCTCGGGAATCGAACCCGAGTGCCAGTAACAGCAATCCGGGCCATCTGGCTCACCTGCGGGATACGAACCTCTCTGACATATGTAAACGCGTAAAATATTTTACTCAAAGATTATCTTAATTTGTAAAATTTCGCGATATAGTAATTCTAAATTTAAACATATAGCCATGCCATATAAAATATTCCATTCCATCGGATTTAATAGATGACACCATCTTATGATTTTCTAGTAAATTTGAATCTATTACCATCGGCAAATTAATATCTTTCTTTTTTCAAATTTACGTCTTAACAGTATTCTACATTCACAATTTCAATTAAAACGGATGAAAATTAGACTTTAAAACACCGTTTTTTGACCCTTTAAAATTTAAACTTTTAAAAAATCTTCCTTAGCTAGAGCATTTACTTCTTAAATTAAACTTAACACGAAATTTCAAGATATTAACTTCAGAGTTCAGGGTTCGGGAATCAGGCTGGCCGAGTGGTTTTAGAGCATGGCTTCTAATCAAACTAGCGAGGGTTCATGCTCGATGCAAATATTTGACTGGCTATAATCTGATCCCTTCGGGGGAAGGAAATGAGAAACCACCCCTGTGAAAAATTTTCCCAGGAAAATTACAATGGAGAGAATACTATCCACAGTAATCGTCGAGGCTCGGAACCAAGTATGAAGCTTGAAGTAGAAAGAAGTTCAGGGTTCAGGAGAAATCGTCATATCTTAAAATGAAACTACTTATGCTTGTATAATTATTGAGTTTATAGCTGTTTTTTCCCTTTTAAATAAATAAATAATAAATAAATCTTTATTTCTCGACCTGCTTAGAGGCACAAGTCCTCGGTGGCTAGGTCCTCCAAACATCAATACAATCTAGCTACAATACATTAATAAACATCAATACAAATTAATTACAACAATTTAACAAATAATAAACAAGTAAAAAAAAAAAAGAAGAAAAAAAAAATAGAAATGTATGCTCATTAACAAATAACATGACCATAGATTTCCATCAAAAGACAAAAAGTAATTTAAAAATTCCGCGCAAAAACCCGATACCAGGAGCAAGCGACGCATTAGCCATCCCGACATTTGCCATAAGCTGTTAAGGAAACCTGGTCAAAACCTTAACAAGGATGGTATGACCTCTCTCTACCTCACCTAATCTCTGCTTGTGAGAACTAAATAAAATTTTGCACAACTCTAGGACATTAGGACTTGACAAAATTTATAATTGATTTAATCATAGGGGGCAGAGGACTATAATCCCAAGTAGTAACAGACAGACTGTTCCACAAATCAATGCCAGATCCTACAAATGAATGTAAACCGATATTTTTCAAGAATCTTGGCTTACGAATCTTTTTTCTATGATCAGCTCTACCTAAATAATTTGGTTCCTGAAATCTATTCGTTATTTCCTCCCAACTCCTAAAACCCTTATAGGCTTTGAAAATCACTTTCAATTTAGCCCATTCCCTTCTCTCCAATAAACTAGACCATCCTAATTCATTAATCATTGAAGTGACACTACTAAACCTATCAAATTTACCAAAAACAAATCTAGCCGCCCTCCTTTGTACCATATCAATTTTTCTCTCTAATCGTTGTGGATGTTTGTCCCAAACCACAGAACAATACTCTAAATTAGGTCTTACATAAGTTAAATAAACTTTTGACTTGACTTCTCTAGATGTACCCTTCAAAATTCTACCAAACATCCCCAATTTCCTATAAGCCTTATTGACTATATAACTAATATGCATGTCCCACTTTAAATTTGCCTGAATATGTATGCCTAAATATTTATAAAATTTAGATTCATTGATAATATTTCCACCAATGCAATAATTTTGAGGACTAACCAGATTTCTAGTAGTAAATCTAACCAAATTTGACTTGGAATGGTTTAGTTCCATTGAATTGGATCTACACCATCCTTCAATTTGATCCAGGTCATTCTGTAAAGTAAGGCTATCACAATCATTATCAATTATTCTATATACGACACAATCATCCGCGAAAAGCCTAATAGATGATTGCACGATAGAAGGCAAATCATTTACATATATAAGAAAAAGAAGAGGACCCAGAACACTACCTTGAATCACCCCAGACGTGACATCTACTCTATCAGACAGACCATTACCCACTTTTACAATTTGAGTTCTATCCCTAAGAAAACACCGAATAAATTTAATTAACTTAACAGACAACCCTGACGAGTTTAATTTTTCTAAAATAATTTTATGACTGACTTTATCGAAAGCCTTGGCAAAGTCCAAAAATACTGCATCTACACACTGACTTTTATCCAAAGCTTCCTGTAATTCCTGAATAAAAGAAACTAATTGAGAATTACAGGAATAATTTTTTCTAAAACCATGTTGCCTATGATAGAACCATCCTTGCCCTTCCAAATACGAGCGGATACGAGAGCCTACCAACCTCTCTAAAATTTTGCCCACCAGACTTGTTAAACTCACTGGCCTATAATTACAAGCTAAGCTCTTATCTCCCCCTTTATAAACAGGAATAACTAACGCTCTTTTCCAACCAATAGGCATAGTTCCCTCATCCAAACATCTATTAAAAAGTAAACATAAAAATTTTGAAATACTATCCACTACAAATTTCAAGAGATCACTATTAATTTCATCCTCCCCCGAGGCCTTTCCTGTATAATTCCTAAATAATACTACCTGGAGCCACCGAGCGATTCTCCGAAAGTTTTTGCTTCAGTTAAAAGCTATATATTAATATTATTTTTAATTTAAAATTCTGATAAAAATACAAATATATATATAGTACAGTGGAACCTCGAGATACTAGTTTAATTCGTTCCAGCATTGAGCTTGTATAGCGAATTTTTCTCGTATCTAGAAACAAACTTTCGCATTGAAAATAATGGAAATCCAGTTAATCCGTTACACCCCCCCAAAAATATCAACATAAAAATCAATTTTCCCAATAAACACTGGAAATAATATAACCGTGGTTTTATGTAGAGTCCTTACTGGATGTGGGGAAGCCGAAACGGGTTACTTTGGTGAAGGAAATTCCCCTTCTGATTCAGGAAGGCTCTCTCTTTTTGGGAATTTTACCCCACTGGAAGCAGGTTCTGGGTCAGAATCACTTGGTTGCTTTACCAAAAACTTATCTAATAACACTTGCTTTTATATCCTTTTTAAGATGCCTCTAAAATGCGACACTACATTGTCATTGCACAAGTCCATGGTACGGCCACACACTGCTTTATTAGGGTAATTTTCTTTAAAGAAAGTTTTCACTTCTTTTTAATCTTAAAATGGGTACAATTCCTCGCGCACATCGCTAAACTAAAACTAAATTTGATATGAGTCTAGTATATTTTCCAAATTTCCCCCCATTTTATTAATTTTTGTATTTTTACTCTTCTGGGAGCCCACAGATAATGTATACAAATTTCGGTTTAGTTTGGACCAAAGGGGGCTATAATTTTCAAATTTCGTCACCCCCCTCCCCCCGTTAATTTTTACAGCTCGATTATTTAAAATTATTATATTGTCATCGGTTCTTAATAAGTATGCAACTATTCAATTTAATCAGACGCCTTGAAGGTGGTGAAAATTACGTTGAAAGATTCCGTTACATTGTTACATACATACAGGTCAAGCTAATAAAAGCATGTTAAAAAGCAGACACTCGGTTATATAAACAATATAAATAATATATATTTCAATAAGATATTCAGTTTGTGATATACTAGTAAACTGGACTGCCAAGATGGAGAATATGCTTTCTGTTTTGCCGTCCTTGTTCTCCCCTTGGCAGGAAATCTACCCTCTTCTCTCTTATTGAATAAATAGATTCAAAGTACAACTTACCGATCACTGTGAAATTGATCTTGGTGTTTCTCGTTGGCGAATTGCGGAAGTCGACTCGGCACCGGTAAATACCGCCGTCGGCAATTTCGATCTTATCTATTGCGAGCTCGGCAGGTTTGGTGACGCCCCGGAAGTAAGCCCGTTTGCCGAATGCCTTTGGCGACGACCAAAGTTTCGCCTTGGTAATATTTCGGCCACGAACGTCGAAACTGGAGAAAACAAACCAAAAGCAACACCTGAATGAATTGCCAGCGAAATAATGCCGATAACATTCAATTTACAGAAGCCATTCATTTAATTTCACTCCCGGTCCTTTAGTCGGAAATGAACCAATTAATTTCGAAGTTTGAACAGAGGGAAAGGAGTTTGTCAATTCGTCTGGTGGACGGATACAACACTCTGAAGGGAAACTATTCTCTATCACTAACATATATAGTATTATTTACTATTAGTACTCTTAGCAGACACGTACCCAAAATCTTTTTGGTGAGATGGAGTAGCTCATTTTTTTTATAAAAAAAAAAAATCAAAATTTGTAGTATGACAAAAATATTGAAATTAAAGTAAAAGATCAATTAAATTAGCAAGTTTTTGGTTACATCGACCATATTTAAATTGAACCCGTCATTTCGAAAATAAAAATAATTTTTAAGAAAAAAATAAAAACCGACTTCAAAAAATTAAATGCAACAAATAAAAATACACTAAAAGGTATAAAATAATTATTATCTTATTTAGTTAAAACTAAACTACGAAATATTAAGATGAAATTACTTTTGAAGTTGGTGCCAAACAAACTATACCTATAAGCGTGCGTACCCACCAAACGTACTAAGTAAGATCCGTCGAGTGCGATTCATAAAAGGTATATGTTTGGCACCGACTTAAAAAAGTAATTTCATCTTAATATTTCGTAGTTTAGTTGTAACTAAATAAGATAATAATTATTTTATACCTTTTAGTGTATTTTATTTGTTGCATTTAATTTTTTGAAGTCGGTTTTTATTTTTTCTTAAAATTATTTTTATTTTTCTCTTTTTAGTGATGTTATTAATAGTGATCCTATCATCAGAACTTGACCAAATTAATATGGCACCATCCCTAAGAGACCCCCTTTCCAATAAAAAAAGAATAATCGAAATCGGTTCATAAACAAAGAAGTTAGGCCTGAACAAACCTAACAAAAAAGGTCTAACACCTATGAAAAAAAATGCGACCAATCGGAAGGTAGACTGAACCCAACGGGAAAATCGGTTCACAATTGGCGGAGATATGAGGTAACATAGGCACAAAAAAAAAATTCAGTCGAATAGAGAACCTCCTCCTTTTTTGAAGTCGGTTAAAAAGGGCACGAGTCATACTTTTTTCAAAATATCTTTTTGGCGCCATTTTATATATATCTGTATGATAAATACTTTTTTATAAATAAATAAACCTCACAAAAATAATATATGTTTATTATTTATTTACTTCTATGTTCAATTTCTTTAGCACCCTAGACATTTTTTTAAAAAACAATTTTTTTTGATCCTGAAAAGTTTAAATTTATAGACTTTTTTCGAAATGACGGGTTCAATTGGCTATAATTGGCTATAATCAGGAACCGTTTGGGGTGCTCGCTAATGGAGAACAAAAACCCATAAGAATATTTGTTGACATTTTAAAATTCTTCTCTCTTCAGGGTATTTTTTTGAAGTGAAACTTCTTTAGCGACGTATCTCTTTGATTTTTTGTTACAATATGATTCAATAGAGGGGAAATAATTTTTCTAAAACCCACTAATATTTCGTGACAAATAAAATTTATTAAAATTAGGAAATATAAAGTATTTCAATAACATCTACGGCTAAAGAAGTTTCTTCTGCTTATGCGGATGAGGCTCACGCATATTTTATTTTATAATTACAGATTTTTAAATTCTCTCTTCCAGGGTATTTTTTTTTAATTATAAAAAAATTTAAGATGTTTAAATAAAGTATATTTAACATTTTAAATTATTATATATGTATTGATCCACGAGAATAATGATTCAAGGAACATTTATTTCTCATCTTCAGGGCGAATGGGTCAATCAAATATGAAAATAAAAATTGTATATTTTGTCGCCCATTCATAACATATACGCAGGTGGGTCGAATCAAGGACGTAGCCAAAATTTAATTTTTTTGAGGGGGGGTAGTTAATTTTCGGTGGGGGGTAGCTACTTACTTAGGGTCTAGATGAGTATGGATATACTCCTAGGAATAGGAGATATAACCTCCCTAATGCCCAGATTGCTTTTTTTTTATCAGAGTATATTATTTTTATTGATCATTTTATTTATATCCTGTAAAATTTCGATGTTTTCGTCAACATTTCGGGTGGGGGTAACTCGGCCATGTTTAAAAAGGTAATTATATTTCCAATCAAAAGCAAAAATAGAAAAAACAAATAAATAAATATTTTATATTCATTTTTAATTAATCGATCCGCCTTGAAGATGGGAAACAGATATTTCCCGAAACATTGTTGGCATGGAGAAATAAGTTTTTTATAAGAATTTATTGAGAAAATATCGTTATTTAAGCACCTTAAGTTTTCTTATATGTTTGTTATTCATCGTAGGCAAGCGCGCCAATAAATGCTAGAGGGCGAATTTGAATTGAATTATTAATTCTACGAATCTTGAATAGATGTCACCCCATTGTGATTTTTTTTTTTTTTGTCACTCATATAGATTTGTAAATGTTTATTGTAGTCGTGGCTCTTCCCCCATCACCTAGTTGTTTGTTAGTGCGACACTATTATAATTAATCTAATCCACTAATTAGTACAAAACTATTGTTACTATCGATTAGAACAGGTGTGAGGTGACAATAAAAAACACTTAAATACAATACTCAGCTTCCGGTATATTGTAAAATCTTTATCATTGTAATGTACTTATGTTTAATCATTATTTATAATTATTGAAGTTGTTATCGGGAAATAAGGACAATATTTTTTATGCGGATAATTTATATTTTATTGCCAACGTTTCGTCAACTTTGTTGACCTCTTCAGGGCTCAAATAGTTAACTTCCATGCATATTTGTCATTTTTATAATTATTCTTTCTTAGTGACGAAACGTTGGCAATATAATATAAATTATCTACATAAAAAATTTAGTCCTTATTTCTCTATAACAACATTAATAATTTAATCGATGGACAAAACTAAATAACTTATCAAAATAATTATTTATAATTTACATAATTATAATCCTGAGGATACATTTCCACGAGAGAGACTAATAAATCTCATGGTTACTTAATGGAAAAAATTTAAAATAATTTCTCTTCTTTGAAAGGCAAATATTATTGATAACCCTTCAAAAAAGGATTACTTTTTATAGAAATTTTTCAAAGTGGATGGATGATCTCTTGTTACGAATAAAATATTCCAAAAAAGAAGCTACATTAAGTTTTTTTTTGGTATAAAATTTTTAATATTATATATATTTTTCAATAGTTTAGCACAGTGTAATTAATTTTGCACCTTTGGAAATGACAAGTGTCAACTGCTGTAGGTAGGTTTTTGAAAATTTTGAATCTCGCCAATCCCAATTAATTCTTCTTGCTCTTTTAGAGCACCCTCTATAGTATATCTCCTTCTCTAACTCAAAAGTAATTACTTTCACATTTATATTCTAAGCGATGGCCAGTCTGGGTCCTGACTTTTTTAGAGCTTGTATCTCAGAGATGAAAAAAATTAATTTCATTTTGTAACTTCTAGGTGGAAGGATTCGGATTTGGTATAAAATCGTTGACCTTAATAGTGGGAAACCGGATTTAGGACATATAACAAGAAATTGTGGTCCCTAGAGGCCAAAAAGGGGTCCAAAATCCATTGGTCAGTGCGTATGTATCCCCCTCTCCCTGCGTTCAATCATAAGTCTCAGAGCTACGAAATTCGAAACTTAACCTCAAGACACTTGATAAATACAGTAATTTATTAAAAAATCGCTGGAGCCGTTTTTAAGAAAAAAAAAACGAAAAATCTTTCATGTAAATGTCCACTTCCGGTCTTCCGATTTTAATGACTGATTTATTGCGCCACGCAGAGGGGGGCAGCCCTTTACAAAAAGAAAACAGATTTTTTTTACAGATTAGAGTGCAACTTCTCATCAGCCGTCCAAATAATAATGCCAGATGTTGTGGCTATTTGTGATTAAAGTACATTTACGGGCGACTATGACACATCTCCAGAACCGAGGCCAGAGTGTTGGGAGCGCAAAAAGCGCCCCACAACTGTACAATGCTATTAATAAAGAAACAAATAAATATTACAAACAAAAAAATATCTATAAATAAAATTTAACATTAAATGCTAAGAAATTATTAAAATTAGTTTAAAATGGACTGGCCACTGCAGAAAGGTCATTTGTCGAAGATGGCCAGCCCAGCAATGCACATAAATCTAAAGTTATATTTGTATTCAATTAAGGCAAAAGCTTGATGTACTCCTTCTAGCCTATATCAAGCTTAAGTTTCGAATTTCGTATCTCTGAAACTTATGGTTGCGAAACTCAGGGTGGTTAAATTCTTACGTACGTAAACATCAACTTGCGGTTTTTCTATTTTATCCAAAATCTTATTATACTTCTTGTAGCCTCTAGATAGCTTAATTTTCAAATTTCAAGGCTCTGCGACTTTCCGAAGACGAGATTAAAATATTTATTTTACGACACTCCTAATTTATAACCCCTTCCTTTAATTCAATCGGATTAAAAATTTTACACAACTATTAACTCATGACACTTGATAAATACACTAATTTTTAAAAAAATCGTAGAGCCGTTTTTTGAGAAAATAAAAAAAAAAAAAAAAGGAAATACACACCAGTTGATTTTTTTATTCTGTTTATTGGAATAGATTTGTAATTAAATTTGAAGAGAAATAAATATTAAATATATAATATTTAAACTTTTTTAAAATTTTCCGAAATCATTTTTGTTTTATATAGGTACCTACATATTTAATATTTTAGTTTTCTTTTATTTATTTATTTTTCATTCTAATTCAATTAAAAAAAATTTTAATAACTTTATTTTATAAGTAAGAAAATTATTATGCAGATCTTAATTTTTTTTTTTATAAATTTTATTAAACCAGTTATTTTACATTAATTAATGTATACCTTGTATTTTGCTTCGATTCCGGAGATTGCTTCTCCACCATCGAGTGTCCTTATTCATCTTTAGTCCATGTTTTTAATAAGAGGAAAAATCTAATTAGATAAAAACCTCTTTTCCGATAATTATTTCAATTCCATTATTCCCCAATCAAGTCGATTGGTTCAATCATCACTCCTCCCTCCATTCTCGATCTTCTCATCCATGCAGATCTTAATTGGTCACTGGGCTCTCTTAAAAAAAACTTTTAAAGATCATTTGAGGAAGATAAGAAGCAATCTAAAATTTTCAAATCATAATTTGTACTCTTTTTTTTAATACGTAGGATGAATTTAAAACATTTTAAATAGAAAGAGGACTTTACAAATCTCATAGAGGATTGGAAAAATAATTAATGCATGGGATTATAACGAAACAAAAAAAAAATGTATTTTGGGATAAAATATCTATAATGAACTGCGTAATTCATTAGAGGAATTAGTATTTTTAACAATCTCATTAAATTCATTAAAAAAAAAAACAACTATGGCCGCCCAAGGGGGGGGGCGCAATGGGGCCGGTCTCTTTTGAGGGGAACTATAGTAAACTATTGGTTATCTGCGAGGCCCATAGGAAAAATAGAAAAAATATATTCCAAAAAATAGCAACAACGAGTGACCCCTGAGAAAATGGAGAAAACCCTAAAAATGCTAGATTTAAGATACCAAGGCTATTGTTGTGTTTGTACTTCCAATTTGAAGGGGGAGGGGGGAACTTTATTTCCAATAAGAGAGATTCTAATGAAAAATCGTATGGTGATCACATCACACCTACTTGAATATAAGTAGAATGGTTAAGTTTTGTGCAGAAAAAAAGAATATATTTTTTATAATATTTCAAAAATGACTAAAACTACATATTCAAAGAAAAAATAATTAAGGAAAATCACGGTATTAGGTTTTACAAAAAAAAACGGCTTATATTTTATGATTATAGTAAACATGGGGAAAATTATATTTTAAGTGATTTAAATTATTTTTCAAAATGTCTCTGAGTGGGCTTAGATATATGTAGTTTTGTAGTATTGTAACCATCCATGTCGTTAAACTTCCTATGCATTTCATCTAAAAAACTAATAAGAATATTAAAAAGAAATTTCATATTTAATTGTCTTATGTTAGATTAAAAGCTGAATAGTTAAAATCAGATCATAGAGGAATAAAGATTTATTATTATTATTATTTATTTATTTATTTGAAAAATGTCTGGAACATGGAGAAAACCATGATTTATTTTCTGTCTATATATCTTCATGTCTGGATTCAGATACCCACGATAATTTAAGAACAAAAATTATTATATACTTAAGTGAATTATTTTATTCTATTAGATATCTCTTAAAATCAAATGAATGTCTTGTTTACTTCTAGTGAAACCTCTTATTATATCTAAACAAATGTTGTTTTTATCATAAAACGACTTAGATTTTTTGCAAATAGTTATATCTTAATAACTAAGATATTTAAAAAAAATAACAAAAATTTTGTTTACATTATTAATTGTATTTTTTTTAAATTTTAAAACCCACTATAAGATTAGAAGAAATAATAATATATACATATTAAAATTAGATTACCGTGTGGTGTGGAAGAGGAGATTGGAGGAAGGAATTCAATAATGGAATTGAAATAATTATCGGAAAAGAGGTTTTTTTTATTTAATTAGTTTTTTCCTCTTATTAAAAACAAGGACTAAAAGATGATCAAGGACATTCGATGGTGGAGAAGTAATCTCCGGAGTCGAAGCTCAAAAACAATGTATGCATAAATTCATGTAAAATAATTGGTTTAATAAAATTTATAAAAAAAAATAAATTACCGTGTACTTAAATCAAATATAATAATTCAAATTTTTACCTAATTAATTCAACCAAATGAATAATTAAAATAAATATTTATAAAATTCATTTGATTGAATATAGTAGATTCTACATGAATATTATCATTTTCTAGTCAGAAATACAAATATTTATTATAATTGAAAAATATTTTATTATATCATTTCTTGTCGTATTTACGTATTATTTCATTTAAATACCCAGCTATTAAATTTAACTATTCCACTATTTTACTCAAATAACAATATTTTCATAATTTACTTATTGGTGCTTGGTTCAAATAGCGGCATCTTAACTATTAATATATCTAGAGTTGCTCCAAAAATATGAGAATACTTAAAATACGTATATCATTTATTCATATTGAACAGAGATCGATTTCGCCATAAATAACTTAACCATCTATTCATATCAAATATAATTTCTTAACTATGAATATATGGTTTTTTCAGTGTATATTCAAAACAACTTTCTCTAATAATAAGTATTAACACCACTAAACCCCAATTTTTTTTTGGCCATTGATTAATAAATAATGTAATAATGTATCTACATTATTTCATCGTATTTCTCCACTTTTTGTTTTTATGGAGTTAATCGATTTGGCATGTGAAGAATTCATATATTTCCTCTTTTCAATAATTGCTACCTATTAGCATGATTATGTCTTTAATAATCTATAAGGGCCTTTCAAGTTTGGATAAAGTTTTGGATAAAGTTTTGCCGAAAAACCGCATGTTGTGAGGTAAGCAGTGGCCAAGTCTATTTGGAACTACGGACGAACAAGTTCCACCGCAGGCCTAGGAGAATACTTTTAGTTATTCAGTTCGTTGCATTTCTATCAATCCATGGCAAAAAGCAAAGGTCGTAGAGTAGACGGGAATAATTTGATTAGTTTGGAAACATTAGATGGTAGAGATTCCGATGAGAATGTAATATCCTGGGAGGGTAAACAAATTTATCAGAAACAATTAAGGTAATTTATCTATTTTTAGCTCATTACGATTTCATCTCTCCTTTAATGTAATACTCTTTTCAATTCTGATATCAATCTTTATTATTATTTTAGATTTGTAGGGTACAGGGGATAAAAAGTCAAAAAAGTGATTCTCATGCCATCTAGAAGCATTTGAAGGAAACTATTAATTTGTAGTTTCATTTTTTAACCGACTTCAAAAAGGAGGAGGTTCTCAATTCGACTGATTTTTTTTGTATCTATGTTACCTGATTTCTTCGCCAATTGTGAACCGGTTTTGATGATTTTTTTTGCATTGTGGTTACAGTATAGTTTCCGATTGCACATATATATATTATTATTATTTCAATGGTATTGAACCTTTTTTTATTATGTATGTTCACCCATAACTTCTTTGTTTAAGAACCGATTTTAATGATTCTTTCTGCGTTTGGATCAGTATAGCTCCAAGATGGTCAAGATACCTAACTATTTATTTATTTATTCATTTTTATGTATGTTCAGCGAGAGCTTTTTGCCACGTGGACCGTGCTTTGCTTTTTTACAGAATTGTTTTAGTTGATAAAGCGCCTTTATCCCTTGTACCCTTCATTTGGTAATATACTAAAATCGCGAGTACCTATTTAATTATTATAATAAACTTTAGAGTGTAGGAACTTGAAAAACCATAACCAAAATTTCAACAAAACAACATCATTAGACGTCCCTAATATTGAATTCACTCCAATCCATTTTTTACACGCTTTATATTAGCTTCACCTGTATGCATGTATCTATCTACTGGTATGTATTTATCTAGGTATCAATTTATTTATGTAGCAATTTATCTATGTATCAATGTTACTTTTTCTCTGTTAAATTCAACAAACATTTCTCTATAAAAATAATTGTTTACCTACTCAATTTAAATAAAATTATATAAAAATAAATACATTTCATTCTGTTAAATTCCGCAAACTTTTCTCTATAAAAATAATTAAAACTATAAAGAAATAAAAAAAATTATATTTTAAAAAACTAAAAAACACGATTCTATAAAGTACAAAAAATGTAATACTTAATCTAAAAGCGTGGGGCACTTTGTCGAAATTAATTAAAAGTACATGTTTCTTTGTCCCACACTTTTTGATTAAGTATTACATTATTTAGTGCATTTTAGAAGCGTGTTTTTAGTTTTTTCATTTCCCTTTGTTTTGAAAAATATCCGAAACGTAAAGAATATTAATTTTCAAAGATGATTTCTTTTATGTCTGTGGTTCATGTGTCCGTCTGGATTCCAATATTCACGATAACTCAAGAACGGAAAGTCGTAGAAAGAACGTTCTGAAGAGAAAAATTTTATATTCTCAATGCAGAGAACTGACTAGATTGTGGTCTCTTTTGATTTATAACTTGCTGTACCTATCGAGGCTTGAAAAAGATTTCACTTTGTTCTCTATTTGCAATCTAATAAATAAATTCTTTAAGAAAATCACAAGATGATGTCATTTATTATATCCGAGAAAATAATTTTTAAGAAAAAAATAAAAACCGACTTCAAAAAATTAAATGCAACAAATAAAATACACTAAAAGGTATAAAACAATTATTATCTTATTTAGTTACAGCTATACTGAAGTCGGTACCAAACAAACTATACCTATAAGCGAGCGTACCCGCCAAACGTACTAAGTAAGATCCGTCGAGTGCGATTCATAAAATGTATATGTTTGGCACCAACTTCAAAAAGTAATTTCATGTTAATATTTCGTCGTTTAGTTGTAACTAAATAAGATAATAATTATTTTATACCTTTTAGTGTATTTTATTTGTTGCATTTAATTTTTTGAAGTCGGTTTTTATTTTTTCTTAAAAATTATTTTTATTTTCTCTTTTTAGTGATGTTATTAATAGTGATCATATCATCAGAACTTGACCAAATTAATATGACACCATCCTAAGACACCCCCTTTCGGATAAAAAAAGAACCATCGAAATCGGTTCATAAACAAAGAGTTAGGTCTAAACAAACCTAATAAAAAAGGTCTAATACCTATGAAAAAAAAACGAAAAAAAATGGGACCAATCGGAAGCTAGACTGGACCCAATGCAAAAAAATTTTTCAAAATCGGTTGACAATTGGCGGAGATATGAGGTAACATAGGCACAAAAAAAAAAAAAAAAAATTCAGTCGAATAGAGAACCTCCTCCTTTTTTGAAGTCGGTCAATAAAATTGATTTTTTTAATTATGTGTCAGAAGGTTTGTTTTTTACCCCCTCGGGAATCGAACTCGGTTGCTATTATTGGCACTCGGGTTCGATTACTAAACAAAAACACCCCTTCTGAAATATAATTAAAAATAATCAATTCCATTTTTGTCAAGGGACAATGGTGTAGGTTATTGGTGAAACATAATTACATAAAGTAAAGAAAATTTTAAAAAATTTTAAATTTTCTTGACTTTATTTAATCCATTCCATTTTGGATGTAATAAATGACACCCTCTTGTGAGTTTTTTAAGAAAATTTAAATCTATATGAACTTGAACTCTTTCAAATAAATTCTTCTTCATCTTCAAGTATTGGGTTCTTATGTATACATCTTAAGGTACATTTTTCTAGACGCGAGAATTGCCTAGAACACCATTTTAGTTCTTCTAATAGTAGAACTGAAGAGGATCAAACAAGTTTTCGAGTTGAGTACTATTCATACATAGATTTATTATCCTCAGAATTTTATTGACCAAACCTCAATGATTTGAAAAAATGACTTTAATTGAATTAATTTATAGTTACTACAAAATAAGTGTATGAAAACTATTTTGAAATGTGATAGATATACACCAATTAGAACCATGCTGGAATGCCTAGGTTTTTTGAATCTAACTGATTTCCTGTACTTACAAACAATGAGCTTTGTCTACAAATTGTATCACAGGGAATTACCAGAGTATTTAGAATTCACGATAGTAAATGAAATCCATGAACATTATACCAGGAATAATGATAGGATATATGTGCATCCTGTTTCATTTCACAAATTACCGTTTCTTTTCATATGGTTTTTTGAACAATTTTTCTTACTCTAGTTTTCGATTAGATCATTGAATATATTTTTTTAATATGTAGATATTATTTGGGGTCGCAATTAAGCCAGTATTACAGCAAGCCAATTCCAGCATTGAAATCATTTCGTTAACCTTTTATTTTCTTAAAATTTTTAAAATTTGTATCCGGATATCAGGAGCGAACAGGAGTGTTCTTTCTTTCCGACAATTTTATTTTAATGCACTTTTTCTAAACAAAATTTTTTTCGAACTCAAGAGTATGTGAAATGAAAGAAATAAGTAAGCAGCAGTAGCATCCAGTTTCATTTCACAAATCACCGTTTCTTTTCATATGGTTTTTTGAACAATTTTTCTTACTCTAGTTTTCGGTTAGATCATTGAATATATAGTTTTAATATGTATTATTTGGGGTCGCAATTAAGCCAGTATTACAGCAAGCCAATTCCAACATTGAAATTATTTCGTTAACCTTTTATTTACTTAAAATTTTTAAAATTTGTATCCGGATATCAGGAGCGAACAGGAGTGTTCGTTCCTTCCGCCAATTTAGTTTTAATGCACTTTTTCTAAACAAAATTTTTTTCGAACTCAAGAGTATGTGAAATGAAAGAAATAAGTAAGCAGCAGTAGCATCCAGTTTCATTTCACAAATCACCGTTTCTTTTCATATTGTTTTTTGAACCATTTTTCTTACTCTAGTTTTCGATTAGATCATTGAATATATTATTTTAATATTTATTAATTAGGGTCGCAATTAAGACAGTATAGCAGCAGGCCAATTCCAGCATTTAAATTATTTCGTTAACCTTTTATTTACTTAAAATTTTTAAAATTTGTATCCGGATATCAGGAGCGAACAGGAGTGGTCTTTCCTTCCGCCAATTTAATTTTAATGCACTTTTTCTAAACAAAATTTTTTTCGAACTCAAGAGTATGTGAAATGAATGAAATAAGTAGCAGAAAGCAGCAGTAGCATCCAGTTTCATTTCACAAATCACCGTTTCTTTTCATATGGTTTTTTGAACAATTTTTCTCACTCTAGTTTTCGGTTAGATCATTGAATATTTGGTTTTAATATGTATTATTTGGGGTCTCAATTTAGCCAGTATTACAGGGCTTAATTCAAAACAAAAACTACTATGCTCCTCCTCAATCAGCTTAGAAAACAGGAAGTGGCTATTGAAGACTTATGTATGGAGCATAGCCATGTACGGGTGTGAAACCTGGACAATTAGAGAACCGGAGAGAAAGATATTAGAGGCTTTCGAAATGTGGTGCTACAGAAGATTGATGAATATCAAATGGAACGATAAAATTACAAATGAAGAAGTTCTTGGAAGAATCGGAGAAAGAAGAAACTTGTGGAAGAGTCTGAAGAAGAGAAGAGGTCAGATGATGGGGCACACACTGAGACATGGGGGACTGCTTTAGAATATCTTGGAGGTGGAGGTGGGAAGGAATAGGGGAAGGGGAAGACGCAGATTAGAATATTTCAACCAAATAATTGGGGATATGGGATGCCAGACTTTTAGAGAGGTCAAACAGGTGGCGGGGGACAGAATCGAGTGGACACGGATTGTTGCATCAAACCAGTCTTAGGATTTTATACTCAATGATGCTGATATGTACATAAGGTAAATAGCGAATTAACGAAAAACTCACTGTATTTTAGAGGGCTTTATTGCTCTCTGATGTTAAAATTTCAACTAATTTAACTTTATTTAAAATACAATTAAGGAAACATATTAAGTGATATAGAAAAATGTTACATAGACATTAGAAGTTAAATTAGAAGAACTTAATTGGAATTATGTAGTATAATGTAATATATATGTATGTAAATACTTGGTCCCTTCCGCAAGTATAGGTATGCTAAGTTTGTGTACGGGTCCCTTGGAACGTGCGCCGGACTACCTATATGCCTGTGGCCCGTGGCGCGCGCTCTGGTCTCTCCGCCACATAGAAGCAAAATGATGGCGGACTCATTTGAGGGACCAAGGTTTGGAACCACTGCCACTCAACTTGAGGAAGATTGGGCTCCCAGAAGTATTCGAAGCAGAACTACACAGGCACCTAGCCTAATATATTTTTTTTTTGTTTTATATCCTATTTACTGTAATTTTATTTGTTTTATATCCTACTATACTTGTAATTTTGTTTGCTATTTTGTTTTCATGCCAATATAATTTTTTGTTTCATTTCTACATATGTAATTTTGTTTCTAATCTGTATATTTATTTATTTCTCCTCTCTTTATTTATTTTGTATTTTTTATTTTTGTTTCATATATTTAGTATGTATTTTCTTTTGATTTTTTGTTTTTTTTTGTATTATTTTAATTAATTTTTTTGTAAATATTTTGGTCTAAAATTGTACAGTAAAGGGTCTAGATGGCCCTATAGATACAATGTTATAATAATTAAATAAATAAATAAAATACATTTAAATTTAAATAAATAAAAATTAGATGTTTAGAACACATTTGCGTATGTTTGGATGACTATCTCTAAGGAGTTTCTTGGTAACTCTGGTGAAAACCTGATTAATAGATGATATTATTGTAATAACTTAATTTAATTGAAGAAGACATAACAGAGTGTGTCTTCTGCTGGAATTATAAATTTTTAATTTATTTATAACGAGACTATAGTTTTGATAGCTTTGCCCTCTTCATAAGTCTATTACAATTGATTCACATGAATTAAAAATTTATAATTCCAGCAGAAGACAAACTCTTTTATTGTCTCCTTCAATTTATAAAAATTCTGCCAATCTCGGGAAAAACTTTCAATTTAAGTAAAAACTAAAGTTAAATAATGAACTTTAATGAGTTTCTTATAGAGATATACATACTTACTAACTAAATATTTTCTTTTTTTTGTTCCTACTATTATTTTTATTATTCAGGAATAGTAATTATTTGATTCTTATAATATTTTTTATAATCAGGAACGAGGCTTTTTGAATCACATTTCTGAGTTAGCCTTAAGTGAATTAACTCAATGTTTGAGATGCGTGTTGGCCTCAGTAATTTAATTTCTTTCATTTTGCCTCTGTGAAGGAAATATAATGATATCTTATTTTTTGACATAGACTGAAGATGGCATTGAGTTAATGCCGAAACGTCTCTTGTTTCAAATTAAATTAAATTATAAACCCTGATGAAAATTTTTTTATTGAAAAAAGAAAAAATAACCATCATTCTATAAGGACTCGATCTTACTACTGTGATTCAAAAAGCCTCGTTCCTGATTATAAAAAAAATTATTTTATTATTATTATTAAACACAAATATCCTTTAATAGGTAAATAATGACTATAGCATAAATGTTAGCGAATTCTCAAGAAATTAAGACGTAAAAAAATAGAAAAATATTTCATTCTCATAGAAAAACAATAATCAAAACAAATAATGCCATTTATAGGTTGATTGTATAAGACAGGTTAAAAAAAAGTATAATGTGCATTTAATGATGTTATATCTTCGTAATTTTTTTCTTTCAATATTCCTACTTAAGTTGACTTCATAATAGGCCATTATGATTTCATAATCAGCCACTCGTATATATATTTATATAAACATTGCTTTCACAAAGGACGCATCAATAACAAAGGAACATTAAATATATATATATATAATATATACATAAAGATCAGTGGGCGGCGGTGACTTTTCAAACAGGGGATGCTGAATAAAAAAGAAACCGTTAATTTTTTTAAATCTTCGATTTTTGTGAAAAATTCCCCAATAACCATGCGGTGTATCACTGAAATTTACGTAAACGTAGCTAGTTGATATTTTTTTATTCAATCTTAATTAGAAGTCCTCAAAATGATCATTTTCAAGATGCCTTATAATACATCACGTATTCAAATATAAATGAAAGTAAAAAAAGTAAAATGTAAATTTAATGGAGTTTTGTCTTCATTACTTTTTTCCATTCAATATTCCAACTTAATTAGGCTTGATAATAGGCCATTATGATTTCCTAATCAACCGCTCGTAGAAAAACCGACCGAGAATAATGGAGGGCGAATTCTTGGCCCGAACACAAAAAGCCAGTTGTTGATATTTATTTATATTGAATAGAATTATGAACCCGCATGAGCGAACGGGTTTTTTCCCCCACCCACGCGGGCTATTTTCTAGGAGCGTGCCAAAATAATTGGTAAATTGGCTTTTTTGTTCATGAAATATGAGGGTTTATTTAAACTGTTGCTTTGACACAAAAAGCTTATAGAAATTTTATTAAGAGATATAAAATCCATTCTATTCACACTATATATTTATTTATTTATTTACTCTTTGAATTAAAGTACAATCCGGAAAAGAGATTTTTAAACAAGATCAAATAAAAAGGGATTACATTTAAAAATAACAAGTATAATTAATTAACGTTGTTTTTTAATAATCCGAATGGTTTAAAAATATTAAATGGATTATCTATATAAAAGGAAATTGAATTAAAAGCAAATCAACCGAAAATTGAATTAACATTTTAAACAACAACAAATAAGTCAAATAAAAACTGACTCTGTAGGTAGGTATATAACATTATCCTAATTCAAGCGTAATAATATACACAGAAGTTTATAATAAGAATTTTTTGACTTTCCTAAAAATGAGAACATTTTAGAGAAATAAATAAATAAAATAAATAAAATCACAAAGAGAAAAATTTCCAAAACCTAGTACATGTCTAAGTCAGTTTTGTGTGACAAGTCTGCTAATGCAGTGGTTCTTAACCTTTTATTAGTCGCGGCACAGTTAAAATACTAAAATATTTTCGAGGACAGTACCCCCCCCCCACCAACCCCCACCATTAGGTAACATACTCGTAATTACTCGTACAAAAAAATCAACTCTCAGAAGTAACAAAATTGATAAATAAATCAAAAAGTAGAACTTAACATAACATTTATATAAATTTTAGACTGGTGGTTAAAAATTAAACATTTCACGGCGCGCCCTAAAAAGCTTCATTGTGTTGAAAAACGAGAAGTAATTTTTTTTCTTATTAAAAACAACACGTCCCGCAAGACGATCTAATTTCATTTTTTGGAAAAAGCAGTTTTTTTTTGAAAATTTCTTATTAAATATGCAATAATAATAATTTTTTGATAATTGGATATTAGTAACAATTATTATTTTCATCAAGAAATTTGAAGTAATTTCCCAAGTAAATTTTCTATTGGTAAGGTAGCTTGCAGGTTAATGTACAATCATTATTTATATGTATTTATTAAATTACCGACGCGTTCATACGCCTATAGTTCATATAAAAATCGAGCTTTTTGTGCGTGCCTTTGGCACGCCTCGAAGCTCGGCCCTTCAGGCTGGTGCCCTGGCGGGCGACGTTTCGGTCCAAAAATTTTATTCCTATTAAGAAAATCAGACTCAAAAAGTACACCTGTAAAATCCCGAAAATACATAGTCTCTTAAAAGTTTCGCCTGATTTTCGTCCTGTCAGAGCTACAGAAATGAGGCTCTGGATATGAATCTGGAAGTATTTTTCATTAAAAATCAAAAAATAAGAATAACAAAATTTAGATTTTAAAAATTACTCTACTACAAATAAGTGTAATCCATTCGAAATTAAAATATTTATTTTCTAAAAAAATTGAAAAAACTGATGATAAGGGGGGACCCTTATCAACTTTCTCTTAAAATTCAAGGGTAAAAAAAGAAACTTTTTTCGAGTTTCTTTGACCAAATTATAATTTCCTATATCTTTATAAATTACTCTACTAGAAATAAGTATAATCCCTTCGAAATTCAAATATTTATTTTCTATAAAAATTGGAAAACTGATGATAAGGGGGACCCTTATCAACTTTCACAGAAAATTCAAGGGTAAATAAAGGAACTTTTTTAGATTTTTTTTGACCAAATTATAATTTTCTATATCTTTATAAAATACCCTACTATAAATAAGTATAATCCGTTCCAAATTCAAATATTTATTTTCTAAAAATATTGGTAAACTGATGATAAGGGGGACCCTTATCAACTTTCACAGAAAATTCAAGGGTAAATAAAGAAACTTTTTTCGAGTTTCTTTGACCAAATTATAATTTCCTATATCTTTATAAATTACTCTACTAGAAATAAGTATAATCCCTTCGAAATTCAAATATTTATTTTCTATAAAAATTGGAAAACTGATGATAAGGGGGACCCTTATCAACTTTCTCTTAAAATTCAAGGGTAAAAAAAGAAACTTTTTTCGAGTTTCTTTGACCAAATTATAATTTCTTATATCTTTATAAATTACTCTACTAGAAATAAGTATAATCCCTTCGAAATTCAAATATTTATTTTCTATAAAAATTGGAAAACTGATGATAATGGGGGGACCCTTATCAACTTTCTCTGAAAATTCAAGGGTAAAAAAAGAAACTTTTTTCGAGTTTCTTTGATGAAATTATAATTTCCTATATCTTTATAAATTACTCTACTAGAAATAAGTATAATCCCTTCGAAATTCAAATATTTATTTTCTAAAAAAATTGGAAAACTGATGATAAGGGGGGACCCTTATCAACTTTCTCTGAAAATTCAAAGGTAAAAAAAGAAACTTTTTTCGAGTTTCTTTGACGAAATTATAATTTCCTGTATCTTTATTAATTTCGTTACCATTGAAGGCCATCAGAACCCAATTTTCAAAAAATATTTGGCACATTCACAAAAAACACAATTTTTCTTTCTTTTCCTTTTATATTAACAATTTCATTAATATAAAACATAAATCACATATATAGAATAAGGCAACCCTGTTTTTTCAGTGGCGTAGCCATAAAGGGGGGGGGTGGTCAATCCACAAAGCAAAATATTTTATGTGAATTTTATTTTATTAAAACAAATAGGTACTTCAAGAAAATAAAAAAGAACATAATTCTTGATTAAACATAATATGAAATATAATTAATTACGGTTAGTTTGTCATAAGAAACGGTTTGTCGTTGCCGTTACTCAACCCATGTCCCATGTGCCCTGCCCTTAGGGGGGAGTTCTGACATCTAAAACACCCCCGTAGCTAGGCCCCTGGTAGGCATTAATTGATATATTATATTTTATTGTTGCACAATTTAGTCCCTCTCTTCCCTCTCAATTAGGTACTAATATTATTTGAGTTAAAAACATGAACAAACTTATCAATAAATATATAGCTGCGATGTCGTCAGTATCTTCGCCCAGTATGTCTGTTGTCAAGAGAAATCACCATTAGTTTATATAACACTTAAATTTTGACTTAAATAAGCTGACGTGTTCTGATGTGGCCATACACTTGACTTTACCATACAACCTGGCCCCTAAAATTATTTATAATCATGTAGGGGGGGTTAGTTTTTGCATTTTTATACTTTTTGGGGTCCCACTGATAATGTATATGTCGTGGCCACATCGTAGAATTGACCATTTCATGAAATGCTCGAGAATTTCATGAAATGTTCACATTTCATGATATGGCCAACTTAATTTGACCAGATCATTAAATCGTGAACATTTCTTGATTTTGTCATCCACGATTGGCCGTATCGTAAAATAGGGTGTCCATAAAATATTTAATAAAAATCCAGAATATGTTACAAACTTGTTTATTGTTCTTTAAGTCAGACAAACATTTAACTAGGGACTTTAGTAAATATTAAAAGAATCTTAAAATACAACATACCAAATCTAATTCCGTCTAATCGGTTTTTAATTAAAAGTGCAGTAGATCAATATTAATGTAATTATTAATATTATAATAATATAATAAATATTATTAATATTATTTACAATATTTTTATTAAATCAACCACGTAATAAAACCGAATATGTGCAAATGACTCCGGTTCGGTTAATATATATTCAGTTCGGCTCGGTTGGGTCTCGTATAGCTACTTTTAGGGCTGAGATTTAGACGGTTAGGTTGGCTGACGCCAACCGAACCTTGTAAAAACCAGCCCGAAAAGGAGCTATGCGAACCCAACCGAGCCGAACTGAATAAATATTAACCGAACCTCCGAAAGTTAAGTCCGGACGGGGTGTGTTTTGGACTCCCATTTTCTTTCTAATCAAACAACATTGAAAACCGAACCAGCCAATCGTCGGGCGGGGTGTGTTTAGGGCTCCCATTTTTCCTAATCAAACACACATTGAAAACCGAACAGCCAATCGTCGGATATAAATAATAGTGAAAAAAGCACCTTGGACTCTTGTATTTCAGTGAAGAAAAAAATGAGGGCATCTGATTTTCGGTTCAGCCAAAAGTATTGCTGTATAAAAACAGTGTCAATTGAAAAAGTATGTTTAATAAGACTCCTTTTATTTGAACTATATATTTTCAAATGAGCGATTTGAATTCCCGCTATTTTTTATTATAATATATATAAAAATAATGATTTATCGCCAAGTTCACATTCATTAGTTCAGCGCGACAAGGGGTAATGGTGCGCCACTAGTGGCAGAACACTGATGACACATTTATTTCCTCATTTACTAACAAATTATTCACTTTTTCACTAAGAATAACAACATTGTTTTCAGCGGCTTCCATGTTGACACATAAACAAAACGCTTCCAGCGCCTCTATCGGTAATTAATGTAACCATTTTACGATATGATCAAATAATCTTGACCATTTCATGAAGTAGCCGCGCGTTTTGTTGACCATATCGACAAACGATTTCTTTTCATTGATCTGGCCAAGGCACATCATGATGTGGCCAATAGACATTGAAACATTTCATGAAATGTGACCATTTGATGAAATGCTCGAGAATTTCATCAAATGGTCAATTCTACGATGTGGCCACGACATATACACAATTTGGTTGAGTTTGGTAAATGGCCAAGATTTTCATTTTTTGATCCTATACCACCCCCCCCCCCATTTTAGGCGGTAAGGTTTTACATTTTTAGACTTCTGGGGGTCCTCTGATTATGTATACAAAATTTGGTTGAGTTTGCTCAAACGGCCTAGATTTTTAATTTTTAACCCCCCTCCACCCCCTTAATTTTGGGTCAATATGCACCAAAATCTAATCAGCTTTTAATCTCACTGGACCAAAACTACGTGTGAATTTTGGTTTCGATATTCACACTAGTTTTTGAGCTAGCTCGTCCACAAAAATTTGGTAACACACAGACTAACAGACATTTTGACAAAACAATTATTATCTCGAAAAATATAATTTTTTCGATGTTCAATTATGATGGCTTTTTTGTAAAGCGAAATGTCATGGTTTCGCTCAATTTTTTTAATTGAAATAGTTTCAGCCGTTTTTGAGATATTTTGAAAGAAAGAAGGAAAAAACACTTTTTTCATGCACGATTACAATACTTGACCATATCCTGTTTGGTAAAGTCAAAAATAAATGATGTTTGCCTTAAATTTGAATATTGCAAGTTTCATGGTGGACAGGATGTTATTACGATTTTCACTTTAATACAGAATATAAATGAGAAACTATTTGTTGTTGAGATGAAGTAACAAATATTGTCATATTTTCATCAGGAGCGAAATGGCCTTTGGACGCGACCCATTACTCAGAGGTCATTCGAAATGCATTCCATCTATCAGGCTCATGGTTCAATTCTCACATGGTTTTCCTGGGATTTTGCTATTTCCACACTCACAATTAAAATAGCGCCAACATGTACAAGATGTCTTATTAAATGTATTTGTACCTAATATGCCTATCATATTTAGGCCACGAAAAAAGTTAAAGCGTTTGTAAATTCAAAGTTTAAAATAGGGTATAATGAACTTCTTGTATAACACTTTAAAATTAATTTTGATTTTAATAAAATAAAATAAAAAAATTTGTGGAAAAGTGAAACTTTTTCAATACGCGTATTTTTTAGGAATTTCTAGTGATTAGACGATTTTTTTTCAATTGAAAATATTTTGTTTTGCCGAGATTAGAAGAGTTGTTGATTTCTATTTATTATATTATCTTATATTTATTTATTTATTTATTTTAACGAAATAAGCTCAAATTTCACAGAAAGATGTAATTTATAAATAGGTACAAAGTTGAGTGCTCATTTTCAACTCAATGGCTAGAACAGTTCGATATCTCTGATAATTTCTTATTTTCTGCATTTTCATCCAAAAGTTGTCATGCTAGAAAGTTCGATATCTAAATATTCCTTTGTTTTCGAAATATAAACATTTTATTCAAGCGACCACTGATTTGTGTATCTACAAAAATTTCCATTTTTTTTCTTGCTTATTTGAGTTGAAACGTGGAGATAAATATTTCCTAGCATCTTTTAATCTGTCTTTGTATCTCTTAGGGTTATTTTCAAAAAAATGAAATTCCTAGAACCTTCTTACTGGTGTCAAAATGTTTGTATCCTAACACTAAGAACTCAAAAGATTTCAGTTCGAACAGAAACTTCACATAACCAATGGGGGGTCGCAGTTCTTAGTTTTAGAAAACGTATTCACTTTTCCTTCAAATTTAATAAATGCCTACATCAATCTATCTATCTAAATATATATAATGGAAAATTATGTAATTATGTATATATGTTTGTATGATCCAAACGTTCTGATTGGCCAGTGGATAGCCAATGGCCAAGCGTTAAATTATTAGAACGATTCTGATTGGTCGGATAGTGATCGTGCTTAGCCAATGCCTTAAATAAATATTTAAAAAAAAAATATTGGCTTTCTCGAGACGCTGCCCGCCAGAGAAACCCGCCCAGAGGTCCTTCGGCACGCCTTCTGCACCTAGTTTTTTATAAAAATCAAATTTAATTCTAAAATGATTTCCATTGTGACTATTCCTATTAAATTTACGAATATTTTTAATCCATACAGACAAGTTAAGTGAATCATAATACAGTATTGCAAAATTATTGGTTAATGCAAATTGTAAATCAATTTAATTTACTTCCAATTTAGTACTAATATCGAATCCACTTTATATTAATGTTGATAGGCATATATATATAAAATCACATCCATTGATTAGTTTTCGCTTAATACAATATTAGTAGACATGACCCCAATTTTGCGGTCCACCAACAAACAGGGGTAAAAATGGAAATATGTCTAGAAAAAAGTTCAATTCAAACAGCGATACATCATATAATACCGATCAGACACCATCCATATAAAACTTAATTGTTTCCATAAATCATACTTTTAACCCCGCGGACATACATCGTAATTCAATCATTAATATTACTGACAGATCAATAATGAGACTATTCGATATCACATGATTATGGAACTTTAGTCCGTGAATCATCGCCTTGCCTTAGGAATTCTGGAGAAAAGATGGTACTAAGTGACTTATAGAATAGGAGTTTCTCGAAAAAGAAACATGTATGGTATATGTTGCAGTAAAAACCGTTTTTAGTAAGAACGGATTCTTACTAGTTAAAACGCGTTTCACTATATACCTTTGTGGCAACTAGAATTTACTGATGTTGCTTGAGTTTGGTCCAAAAGTCTAAAATCTTAATTTTTGACCTTCCGCCTCTCATTTTGGGTGTTTGTTTTCAAAATTTTTTAACGAAAATGTCAAAAATTACATCGAAGTTGTAAAGTATGTGATTTTTGACATTTTCCTTTCAAACATTTTGAAAATAAACACTCAAATGAGCCGGAAGGTCAAAAATGAAGATTCTAGACCTTTGGATCAAACTCAACCAACATCAGTAAATTCTAGTTGCCACATGGGTATTCAGTGAAACTCGTTTTAGCCGTTCTTACTAAAAAATGGGTTTTTACTGCAACATATATAACTGGTACTAATTTATAATTTTTTCTAAAATATAATTCTGATTTAAAATTTTTTAAATTCATTGATTACATTGCTCAACAAAAATTTGTATACGATGATTATCATACAATTACCCATTTTTTTTAAAAGTTCAAAGTTTTGTTATGTTATCATTCAAAACGACGAAAAAAGCCATTTTGAACTATATTCGAGTCCTATTAGATATGAAACAGTAATATTTGAAATCAAAATATTTTGTTGACGTAATAGAAAACAGCTTCCTCTTTGATTTTCAAATTAATTTTTGCTTTTATCTCGATTAAAACTCGATTTGAAACAAAAAACTATAACTACGTAGATAAAAACATTTGGTCTTAGTTTTTTAGTTATAACCCGTAGTTCTAATTGAGCAGTGAACTGAAAATCAAAGAGGAATCTTTTTTCTATTAAGGAAACTAAATATTTTGGTTTTAAATATAGTAAAATCTCGTTTATCCGACCCTCATTTATCCGGATCGTATTTGTAGACATTTTTATTTTAATAATTGTTCACATATGTAGAAAATAATTTTTAACTCTGATAGCAAGAATGTAATTATAATTTCACCAAAAATTCGCTTTAATTTTGATATTTTTATATTGACAAATTTGGAACTTGTTTAAAACAAAAGACAGTGGACCAATTCTATCAAATGAAATAAATGATTTGAAAAGTTATTTGATTTTTTTTAACGTATTTATTTATTTTTTTAAACAATTCTATGTAATTTTTATATAAACATGCTTTTTATCGTAATAAATTCAAATTCGCTTATTTGAGGATTTGTTTTCTTTTTATTACCCATATATCCGGATTTTCGATTATCCGGTTTGTCTTTGGTCCTAGTTAATCTGGATAAACGAGGTTCTACTGTACTGTTATTTCATATCTATAACGTCTCAAGAATAGACCAAAACGGCCCTTTCGCTCTTTTTATCAAAATCATCTCAAACCCTGACCTATTGTAAAAAATTCAAAAAGACAATAAGAATCAGCGTATAATAAAACTTTAGTAGTATCCATTGTTAGATTAACAGATATAAATTTTTGTATAATCTTTATCTGAATCATAATAATTAGATTAAATTGAAAGTTTCTTTTTGCCGAGAGAAGAAGAATTTTTATAATTTAAAGCAGACAATAAAAGAGTGTGTCTTTTGCTGGAAAAATGATAGATTAATTTAATTCTTGTATCATTTTGATCAAAAGTATACACAAAAAAATTGTTTTGGGTTTATAATTAGAAACATGTAAGTATTTCTTTTCTTCTTAATTTAAGCCTCGAGGGCTTGTTTCTCATTAGAGTTCTCTGAAGTTTGTTGCTAACTCTCACCCCCCACCTTTTTAGAGAGTCTTCTCGTTTTCCTTCGGGCAATGAGAGGATACTATACTTTACTTTACTATTTTAACTAAGCTATCGTTCACCATCCTTTCCAAATGGCTGATCCAGCACTTTCTTCTCTGTCCATCTTCAAATGTTTAACTTTCTCTGCTACAATTAACTAATTTAACACGATGCCCAATACGATTGAGATTCAAGTTAAAGTACATGATGTTTCAAAAAAAAACAGATTTGTTTCTAAATAAAGGGAAAAGGGGAATATTCTGCACTTTTTGTCGGGAGGCGGCTTGAGCTCGAAAGTTGAAACTTGACCCAGATGTGTAGTTTATTAATACAAGCCAAATTTCAGCTTATTGATTACGGCCCTTGGATAGCTATACGACTTTTTCTAATTTCTTGCATTTTTTAACCCGGAGTTCACCCTAAATTAGCAAGTCCAAAATCTATGTTTTGGAAATACATAGATTTTGGTTCCAGTAAACTTTATATGTTCTTGAGTTATCATGAATAAGCCCTGGGGGTTGGGCGTAGAATAGACCTGCAGTGATCCCTGCTTGTCGCAAGAGGCGACTAATAAACAAAGGGTGGGTGGAACTCTTGAGCCTTGATTGGCTACCCGTCTAGGGGATAAAACCCTAAACAAATTAGGAGTGAAGCCACTTTAGACGCTTGAGGGTCAAACCTGACCTTCCTACGACAGCTTCTGCATTCTGGCTGACTCCAGACGTGTTGTCCACCTTCCTTCTGGACCCCGTAAGTGACTAGCCTTTACTTCCATAGATAGAGCCAAGTTTGGTAATGAGTACTGACTGATTTGGAGCGAAATAGAAAAAATGTAAATATTTATTCGAAAAGGGTAAAAAGTAAGCAAGTGCTTCTGTTTCACAGTGCAAAAATGATAACTAAAGAATCGAAGATCGCAGAAATTTCGTTCTGAAACCAAAATGTTTGTATTTTCAAAATAAAGGATGGATTATATTTTTGAATTTCTAGATCCAAATACTATGAAGCACCTGGACATTTTAACGCCTATGAGCTAAAATTAGTTATAATAAGCTGCTATTTTATTCTAGCTTCTAGATTTAAAGCACAAACCATCCATTAAGAAAAAAAAATTCCTAATCTCCAAATTTTGCTGAAAGCGAGAGAGTTTTCACATTTTATATAGGTATTTTTTCTTTTTTTTTTTGAATGAAATAATTATTCTGTAAAAATTTTGATTTTGAATATTTGCATCATAAAATGAATTTAGCGTTAAAACTTAATTTGTAAATTGTAATGAGTTTTAACTTGTGTTGATGTTTACAATCAATAAATCCTGGACATTCTCAATTTAATAAATTAATATAATACATTATATTATAAATATATGATTGTAGAGATATTCCAGACAATTGAAAAACTCTCCTTTGAAGTGAATTTAACTAAAATTAGAAACTCTGTCGCTCCCAAATAGCCTGCGGCAGCCTCATCCTCATTCTGTTCTCTCTTTAATTAGTCGTTTGAATAAAAACTTGAATTCATATCATTTATTTATTATCATATTATGTAAAAAGAAAGACCTAATGTTGTAATTTCGAAATTTTCAATTTTTTCCACTCTACTCCTTACTTTTTGGATCCTCGGGCTTATCATAAAATCATTTTATTATTTCTTTCTTTCCCTTAATTATGAAATTTCTGAGTTTTCAATTTTTACATGCATTTACTAATTCCTTTTTTAGAGGTCGTCCATAAATTAAGTCGCACGAATTTCAAGATTTTTAGACCCCCTTCGCCCTGTGTCACATTCTATCACATTTTCATTGCCTGTATCGTGACTAAACAGTATCACTTTTATACCCTATTTAATTGAAAAGTTTTTATTTTGTCGAGAGTAGCAGAGTTGTTGATTCATAAAGAGAAACAAAGAGGTTGTCCTCTGCTTGATGCAAATAAACATACACACATATTTATCAAATATATATATATATATTATTTATTTGTTTGAGACTATAGTTTCGAAGACTTGGCCCTCATCATCTTCTTTTTTAATTATAAATATTATTTTTCATGGGGTCAGTATCCCATGGATATTGAAATTTTTTTGCTCTTTACAGTTAGAATTAAAAAACTTTTTATAATTCTAACTGGCTTTTGGCTAAGTAAAGAGAAAAAAAATCAAAATCCATGGGATATAATATTTATAATTAAAAAAGATTGATGATGAGGGCCAAGCTTTCGAAACTATAGTCTCAAACAAATAAATAATATATATACATTTTACATATATATAATTTTGATATATTATATGTGTGTATGTATATTTGCATCAAGCAGAGGACAATCTCTTTGTTTCTCTTTATACCCTATTGTTTAATAATTGTAGATTTTTTTTATAAATTAAATTAAAAATTACTAAAGGGGTTTAAAATATTTTAAGTTCAACTTTATTTTTATTCATATCATTTTACACAACCTGAAATCTAAAAAAGATATTTGAAAATTTTTCAAATTTTTCTTTTGATTTTTTGACATTACAATTTTTAAGATCCCCTGTCATGTTTTGTCCCTTAGTTACTGTCAGTTTTAATACACTTTAATGAAATAAGTGACCTAGTATCCTTAACTCATAGTAAATCAATATTAAATATAATATTTATTTACTCTTATCTTTACACTTTAATGAGACAAAATTTTATGTATTTCTATCATATATTAAGTTTTTACAAAGATTCTTTACTGAAAATTAAAAAATTTGAGTTTCTTCTTGGGCAAACATTTTAACCCCTATCATTTATTACTATTTTTATTTATTTATTTTTTGTTAAGGGAGAATGGTGAAACATTTTAAACAAAATAAAGAAAATTTTGAAAAATTTAAGAAACTTTTTAAAATATAAAATAATTGGTAGGTTTCACAAAAATGTATACTATTTTTATACTCCCTGTTGAAATTTGGACATATTATTCATCTCATTTTTTAGATCCTATCATGATACACTTTAGCGGGACATAATTATAATTTCTATTATAGAATACCTACCATATTAGATCAACTAATTGTTGAAATTTCAAAATTTTGGATTTTTCCACTCATTTGACTTTTTTCAAATAATTTCATGAAGTCAATTTAAGGTAGTTCTTTCGCGACAATCCACACAAAAAGTTTTAGCCTCGTAGCCACTCTATACATATGAACGGTGCTAAAATGTTTTTTAATGTGACTGTACTTCTTACACTACTATATCCTCTTTATGAATGTATCGTTTCCAAGCGACTGTTTTTTATCCCCTCCACTAAAAATAATCGCCCAAATATGTTTTTTTTTAATTTAATTTTTTTTTAAGTTACTTCGAATATTTTATTCTAACAAATATTAATTTTTTATCAAGATGGTTAAAGTCCTTTAATGAAAAAAAATAAAATAATGATCATTTTCCCACCCTTTCCCATTCTACCATATGCACAAAATTCCATTTTTAATTGGAATTATTTCTTATTGAAATTTTAATCTATCACTAATTATTTTAATTAAGAAAAGATCAATTAAAATTAAATTTGTCGAGGTCCAGACCTAGCCAGATCGCTTTCTCATCCTCAAAACTTGTTAATAGCATTTGTTTCATCAAAATCAGTAGAGCCGTTTTCAAAATAGAACTAAGATACAAATATATATATATATATATATATATATATACATATATACAATTATTGCTCGTTCAATAAGAGTAGATAGATATTCCAAGTTTCGAAGACTTCTTGAATTTTTGCATTTGTGAAAGAACTACCTTAAAACAGATAAATTTGAAAAAGAATAACACAAGCAAGTACTGTATATGGTTTTTATACGTCACAAAAACGTCACACATTTCCGCTAATCTTTTTACAGTTATAGGGTAGATTTTAATATTCTAATTTCAAATTGACTTCTGATTATATGCTTAAAATACAGCAGAAAAAATAACAAGGTTTTTCTAGTATAAAATTTAAATAAATATTTCGGTAATCAATAGACTCTCAATAAGCCTATTATGCTGATGAACTTGAGAGCGGAGACATTTGATGGATGACATGGAGGAAGCTGTTCGGCTCCCTTTTGTCATTTTTCTTGTCATTTTCTTCCAGGTTCCTCCCTATTATCAATAGCGTCTTTCCCTTGACCTACTTGGCTCCAATAATCGTTTCAAAATTTTTCAAGGCGATAGATAAATCGTCACGTTGAAAATAAAAGGGATCCTTTAATCTCCACTGTTCTCGTATCAAAAAGAATCACAACAAACAATCGATTCTTTCAAATAGATATTATTACCAGACAAAAAGCTTTATTGACATTTCTCTGAGAGGTTTTCTCATAAATAATATTTGCCCAAGGATGGTTTGAGCTAAATCCATGCTCTGTGTTTTGAAGATAAAACTTTATCTACGAGAAACTCTGTCAATCTGTGACCTCTTTCTACAAATGGTGTGGAAAGTTCTATTATTTTAACATAAATGCCTAATGGCTCTGCGTGTAGACAAAACTAATCTTTAATTCCAATTTCTCACAGAAAAACTATCCTTCAATATAAATTCCAATCATGTACAAATATATACTTTGTAATGACACTTTTACAACATTCACATTTACACTCAGCAGTAGTTATTTTGGATTCTAACTTTTGATTTTCTTCCTCTTATTATTACAATGCGAGAGTAAATTCTATTCTGCATTTTTTATTGGTATAACATCATCTTGAATCAATTTCACTAAAAAAATCCTGGGATATCAAGGGTTAATTATACTTCCCCTCTTGTATAATTATATATAATTTTATTTCTATTGCACATCAGAGTGATGAAAAAATTGTTATTTTTGCTTAGTTTTTTCAAAACATCGCAAAAACTGATAAAACTGTTAACTTCGGGAACAGTACCCTTTTAGCCAGATCTTAGGGAATTTTTTAATTTTAGAGTGTCAATTGGTGTTAGGGGGCATCTCAGATTTGTGACAAAATGTGACAGGGAGACCAGGGAATTTTAAAAATTGTGATTTCACAAAAGACAAATTAACGATTTTAAAAAATCATAGAGCGTATAAAAGTGATAGTGTGACGTCACTATTTTATTTATTTATTTATTTATTTATTGACGGGCAGTCACACCCTTTTTCACAAATCACAAGTACATGTACTTATATACAGGGGGGTTCAGTGAAAATGTTTCAGAAAATGACACAGGGGGAGGGCGGGGTCTAAAAATCTTGAAGTTCATGTGACATAATTTATAGACGGCCCTAAAGATCATATTATACCCAGACACATATTTTGCAGTAAGCGGGTTTGAACTCTGGTTTTCTATTCCAAATAACAGAGATACTATCTTCTCGAGGAACCTGGGCCACAGTGGGTTTTACTTATTACTAGTCAAATATTGAAATAAAAATTATATAAAATAAAAAGTTTAAAGTTATTTTATGATAGACTTTTGTGAATTTATATTCATAATCAGAAAAAAGTAGGGGTCATGTTTCTCTTCCTTGGTACGATCCTGGTATATATTATATTTAAAATGCAAAAGAAGATTTCTCATTTGTTATAGTTATTGGTTAAGAGGTAGGAATGACTATGATATTAGTATTTTCATTTTAGAGAAGAGAGTGTCTATCCTGCAAATACTTTATTTTGGAGGTTATATTCCGGAATAAAAATTAGCATTACAAGTGAAGGCTTAACAAGAACGACCTCAACGAACAATTTGCCTGGGATATTACTATGAAGAGAATACTTTTCACAGTTAACACTGGAAAATGTTTGTAAATGTGTGTAATTTCTTTACTTAACGCACATTTTATACGCGGTTTAATTTTTCGCGACCTCATCTTTTTTCTTCCTTTATTGGTGATTTCGTTATTAATTATTATTAGTGCTTACAATAATATTATATATACTGATTTTTTCAATTTAATATACCGGTGAGTTTTTTTTTATCTTGAGACAGTCTTACAACTCAAAAACAATCCATTATATGAAAAAAAGTTTATATATATCAGTGGGGAAATTGAACTACAGTAATGTTTGTCGACCTAGAACAAGCTTTCAAGGGCATTTCAAGGTCAAGTTCTATTTTTTAAATGGAAACCTATATATTTCTGTATATATACTTAATCTAGAAAAAAAACTTAACAACTTTTATTAGAACTATTTATTTATACGACATCAAATAAAAATTTATTTATACGACATCAAATAAAAAAAAAAATATTATATTAGATCTCAAAAAAATCCCAATAATTATCTTCAACAATCATTCAACTTAATTACCAAATAATAATGATCAAATATTTAATTATTAAATAAATAATTTAATAATAATTGATAATTTAATAATTTTGCGACACTTCTGAGACATACCAGATTGTATGAGTTTTCCTGTTTTATTTTTTTATTTATTTTTTTTAAATAGATTTACAACACGATAAAATAAAGCTCATGAGGGTAAAATTATTAAATTATTAATTATTATTAAAATATTTATTTAATAATTAAATATTTGATAATTAATTTGAATGATTGTTAAAAATAATTATTAGAATTTTTTGAGATCTGATTGATTTAATATTTTTATTTATTTGATGTCGTATTTTTTATACGACATCAAATAAATAATTAAGTTGAATGATTGTTAAAAATAATTATTAAGATTTTTTGAGATCTAATTGATTAAAAAATTTTTTTTATTTGATGTCATATAAAAAAATAGTTCTAATGAAAGTTGTTCAGTTTTTTTTTCTAGATCAAGAATATGCTCAGAAATTATAATATAGGTTTCCATTTAAAAAACAGAACTTGAACTCGAAATACCGTTGAAAGCCTGTTCTAGTTCGACAAACATTACTGTTGTTTAGTTTCCCCCTGATATAAATAAACTTTAATTTGAAACTTTTTTCATATAATGCAATGTTTTTGAGTTATTAGACTGTCTCAAGTAAAAACTCACCCGGTATAAACTAAACATCCAATATTTTCATATTAAGAAACTTTCAAGATCACTTATAAAAAATGTTTTATAATTGTTTAGGTTGATTGAGTCCAGAAAAGTAAGAACACGATTAATTTGTTGCGAAACGCTGCTTAAACAATAAATAAGCTAAAAGAAAAAGTTATTTTTTTTTTAATATTTTTACTTTTTCTTTTATTAATTATCTTTGACCTCGCACCAACATCAGATTCTCTAATCTATATAAATAAAAATGTACTGTTACGCTTAAGTGATACGTTGAAGGATCTCCGAAAGTTCTTCACCGATTTCTTTGAAATTTTCACACAACATTCCATTCAAATACACGAGTGTTTTTAATATATAGTGTTTTTATAGATATCACACCTGTGGCATGTAAAAAATATATTTTCGAGGATACAACGCCAGCGCCTCTCTGGGAGGTAAAAGCAAACAAACAAGATGGCCGATAATAGTTTTTTTGGAAATCTTTCAACTGTCAATATTATTTTTGGTTAAGGGAACAATTTTTATATAATTCATTTACTGTTTTAATACCTATTCTATAATTATTTGCATTTTCAATTTATTTTCAAAACTATTATTATTTTTTAAATATATTTAAATTTTTGATCAAAATTGAATATTAAATATATATTATTTAATTATTTTACTTAATTAATTATAAACCTGGCCCAAAATTTAGATATACCAATCGGAGCACCAAACGGACATATGTTGCGAATATAGTTTCGATACGTCCAGTGGTTTAGGCGTGAAGGATAAGAGTTAGAAATAAATAAATTTTTGAAATATGTTTTTTATATATTTTTTAAAATATATTAAAAATATAAAATTTTTGTGTTAAATTTATATATTAAGTTTGTTTTCTTTATTTTCTTAAAATAAAATTATTTTTATGTCGTTCTAATATAAATTTTATATAAATTTAACACAAAAATTTTATATTTTTAATATATTTTCAAAAAATATATAAAAAGCATATTTCGAAAATCTATTTATTTCCATACGGGATAGATAATCCCCGTGAATCGATGGACGCAAGTCTTATTTAAACAGTAATACATATTCTTCAGCCAAGCACGAAAATTGCTTTATAATGAAAATCATTAAACTCATATTTTAGTTTATTACTTTAAAGTTCAAATCCATTAGCTCAGGGGTTTCCAAACATTTCCGAGTCGCGGAGCCTTTTTTCAATTAACATTTTTCCATGGCGCCCTACCCTAATTAAAAGTACATATATCAAAATAAATACCAAATTTGGTCTCTCTAAATACTCTTGTATTAGAATCGATAAACATTTCTTGGAAATTAATAGTTTATTTTTATATGAAAATCAAAAATTCAGACCCCAGGGGGACCCTTTGTATACATTTCAGGTTTTTTCGAGGATGTAAAGGTTAAATTTTTCGATTTATACTAAATCAAATAGCGTATTTGGTCTCCCTAAATATTATTTTATTAGAATCGGTAAAAATATCATACACATAAAGTATTTATTAGAATAAGATTTTACTATTATTATATACGATAATCATATACTAAAATATATATAATTTTACCTTCGATTTTCAAAATTATAGCGAAAATTTAAGTTGCTAATAAAATCATAATAATTCTACGAAAAGTTCAACTCCGATTAATTATTATTTTTAAAAAAATATTTCTTCCATATCCCTATGAATCCTCACTTATTAAAAACTTTTTTAAATACAACTTATAAGCCCCTAGAAATTAAGCAATAAAATTCTGGAAGCTGGTTATTTTGCCAAAAATTACATAAGTCTCATCCAGAGCCCAAAAGAGTTTTTTATTTTATTTAATTCGTGTAGATGTATGTTTGTGTTGTATGTAATTTTGTATTGATGAATGGATGTATAAACCATATATACAATTTTTTTTTCTAAAGTATAAATACTCGTCGGGCGGTTAGAGTAGTGAAATTGAATATTGAAATGAATTTCACACATGATAAACTTGTTTACAAAGCTCGGAAACATTCTCGAAATGATTGTACTCGCCTAGCTTCTACGCAGCTTCTAATTTTTCTACGCCAAACAGTTGCCTAAATACAGGCGCACGTGAAATTTTCAAATTAACCCTCTTACTGCTAAGTTAAGATATTTTGAATATTTTAACTACTTGAAGTATATTTTATAATTCTTGCTGAGGAAGAACTTAATTTGTTTTAATGTGGTAATAAGTGCCAAACAAAGATACACTATAAGATATAACCTTAAATCTTTCAGGACCTGCATCCACAATATCTTCAACTCCGACCCAATCCTTAAATCCCTTTTTTCCAAGATACAATGGTCCACCACAGAGGTTGTATCTTTTTGGTGCAACTTCTTCTTGAACCGGTATAACTATATAATTATAGTAATTATCATAGGACCACTATCAATCCGGTCTTAAAATTTGTAGAATGAATAGAAGTTTAAAATAAAAAATTATCAAAAAAGTCGAAGAATACTTACATACAGTTTCAAACACAAAAATCACGAATCAAAACAATTTAAATAATTTTTTGTATTTTTTTCTAAAAACTATGTAAAAAAACAAAAATTTCAAAAAAAAATTTGAATTTGTAGCTTTTTTGAAGAAGTTATGAGCGAAAACCAGAAATTCGATATCTTTTAAACTGGTGATCAAAAAAATTTCAAAATTTACCAGGAAGAGTTTTTTGATGGGTACTAAGAAATGAAGGAAATCAAAAAATAAAATTTTTCAAAAGGTAGGATTTGGCGTGGAATATGCCCCATATACTCATCAGTGGCTGGCGGTGAATTTTAACCAAGGGGATTCTGTCCGAAAAAACCTTCATTTTTGAAAATTTTATTTTAATCTTCGCAAAATTCATCGATAACAACATCATAGAATTTTTCATTACTTTTTAATTTTGACATTAAATTTTTTTCAATTGATATTAAGTCTTTGGCTATTTCTAATGATTGATTTATATTAATTTTAAATTTTTTCTTTCTTTTGTATACCTGGGCGTTTAAATTTCTCTAAGTAAACCGTCTCTGGACTATGTGTTTTTTTTCTATTGTAAGCTTATCTCTGTGTATCGATTAATTTGTTGTTGAAGATAAATTATTTGGGAGATTAACTTCCCAATGAATGGTCTACCTATGACCCTGCTTACAAAGCACAACGCAGCATTCGTAAACAGTGAAACACTGATTAATCAGAAACTTAATCTTGTGTAATTGGTATTTCCACAAATCCACCAGTTAATTCCAAGAACTTTATCCGGATCTATTTATAAAAATGTTGATATCATCTTAAAGGAAAACTTTTTAAACTTGGGCTGGAATTTTGGAAATATTTTTTTTTTAATTAGACTTGGTATTAAATACTTGTCTGTTCTTAAAAAATTAATTGGAGGAAATAGTGACACTTTTTTAAGACTTGGTACGCTCTCCTCGAATTTTGGAACTGATATGGGAAAGCAGCCAGTGTGGGGTTCGAGGCATTCTACTATAATACATTTAAACTAAAAAGTATTCAAAGTTTATTCGTAGATTTAATCAAATTGACATAATTTCAATTTGTTAATTTTAATATATAGGTAAATAATTATTGGTAATAATTTAAATAATATTATATTAAATATATAATTCGCAATACAGTTGCTGGATGTTGTTGCCTTAATTTATTATTTAATGGGGAACTTCATTTTTTCCCTCATAACTTATTCAAAAATAGATCAAATTCATTTATTTTTTTGAAATTTTGTTTTTTCTACATATTTTTTAGAAAAAATACATAAAATTATTTAAATGATTTTTATATGAGAGTTTTGAGTTTGAAAATTTTAATCTTGTTTTTGAAACTGTACTTATGTAGGTACTCTTCGATTTTTTTGATTATTTTATATTTTAAATTTCTATTCATTCTTCAAATTTTAAGATCAGATTGATAGTGGTCCTATTATAATTACTATTTTTTTTCGATTTTTTGAACATTTCGAAAATATTTTATTCTCTATTAACCATTATTAAAACCACTTTTTGGTATTGTTGAGTTCTGTTTTTTTAATTATTTTGAATTGATTTTTATACATTTTTATCGTTATCAGATGTTTAAAATAAATAATTAGTATTTTAGTTTGTTGGAAGAAAATCGGACCCATAGAATTTGTAGAATAATGGAAGTTTAAAATATAAAATTAATAAAAAAAAATCGAATAGTACACACAGTTTCAAAAACAAGATTAAAATTTTCAAACTCAAAAATTGCATATAAAAACCTTTTAAATAATTTTTTGTATTTTTTTCTAAAAAGGATGTAAAAAAAAAACAAAAATTTCAAAAAAGAAAATTTTTTGAATTTGGACCATTTTTGAAAAAGTTATGAGCGATAAACCGAAATTCTATATCTTTTAAACCGGTGATCAAAAAAATTTCAAAATTTACCAGGAAGGGTTTTTTGATGGGTGCTGAAAAAAGTCAAAAAATAAAGGAAATTTGGCTTGGAATGGTCCATATATATTTATATTGAACAAATTTTTTGTTTTTGTTTTGTTTCCTAAAGTGACATAAAATAAGAGTAGAAAAATCATTCAACAATTTAAACTCCAATGACTCCAATTTCCACATCAAAATCCATTATTTTATGATAATCGAAAATTTTTAAGTGGATATTTCAAGACTGATTAAATATTATATCAATGAAAAAATAACTTAGAGTATATACTAGTATATATTATATACCTATAATATAAAAATGACAATAAAATATGGTTGTATTAAATTAATGAATTACTCTCTGTTTTTATATGAGAATGAAACAAGTCAAATGAAGGAATGTAGCCTGAAATATATGAATGAATTTTTCATTTAAAAAAAACTCATACAAATCCAAAAAACATTAGCTAATGGCTGGCCATAAATCTTTGATTTCATTAATAAAACGTCAATATTGTCTGATAGAGAATTTACTTTGATAAAAACAAATTCTAAAAATATTGTTTCTTTATACACAAATATAAAAATCAATAAGCTGATAAGTAATCAATGAATTTCGCTTTTTGTTCAGTTTCTCATCTCTTTTTTTATCACTCATTTGCATATTAAGTGAAAGCGAAAGAGAATAATTTGGAATCTTAAAAGAATCTTATTAAAAAAAAAAAATATTTTTAAATTTTAATTTTTTTATAGAATTTAATCAATATTCTATTCATGTTTAATCTTTTGACAGGCTTTGATTTTATTTTCGATAAAGTACTTATTTAAGAGGAAGAGCAAGATTTTTGATTTTTCAATTTGATGAATAAAATAGAATCAACCGGTTGTCCACGTGACGGATTTTTGAAAGTATTGGCCCTCAAAAATCTTAATTTCATGATTATCATAAAAGATCTAATAGAAGAGAGGCGACAAAGTTAGGGTGTACTTATCCTCATCTATTGTGTAAAAATCAATATAATCATAGGATTGAAATATGGAATTGGAATAATTATCGGAAAAGAGGTTTTTTATTTAATTAGTTTTTTCCTGTTATTAAAAACAAGGACTAAAAAGATGATCAAGGGCAGTCGATGGTGGAGAAGTAATCTCCGGAGTCGAAGCTCAAATAAAATGTATACATTGATTCATGTAAAATAATTGGTTTAATAAAATTTATAAAAAAATATATATATATATATATATATATATATATATATATATATATATAATCATAGATAGTGAGAGATTAAAAAAAAACAAGAATTTGAAAATTAATTTTGGTTAATTGGTTCTTTTCTCAAAAAACGCATTAAATTTTGATTTGTCTAGATTCAAAAAAAAAAAATAATAATAAATAAATTTAACAATTTTTTAGCATTAATTTGTAGTTTCTTCTTCAAGTACGATTCAGAATGTCGATGATTACTATACAGAGTATCCTCTCCATTGTAATTTTCCTGGGGAAATTTTTCACAGGGGTGGTTTCCCATTACCTTCCCCTGAATGATATTATAGCCGGTCAAATATTTGCAGCTAGTCAGACTTAAATCCGCGTTAGCTTGATTAGAAGTCATGCTCTTAACCACTCAGCAAACCTGACTCCTCAATCTAAATACCTACATATTTTTTTTTTTTTTTTTTTTTTGAAAAATAATGCAAAAAATATATGTTGTGTCCATCTCATTACTATTTAATTAGGTCTAAATCTGATAAGAGTTCACATTTTAACACGCCACCCCCCTAATTTTTGGTCCGATCTCAACCAAAATCTAATCAGCTTTTATTATCAATAAGTATACAATATCTAAATATGTATAACATTTTGTTTTGTTAACTTGATTTTATTTTTAACTAGTGTGTGTACAAAATTTGATAACACTCACACTAACACAAAATAATTAATATTTCTTAAAATATAAATTTTTTGATGTTTACTATACTCACATAGTTTTATCGTAGAAACGTCGTGAATTCACTAATTTTTTTTAATCAAAATGGTTTTATTTAGAAAATACTAAGCAAAACACTTTTTTCTTCAGCATACTCCGTATAGTAAAGTAATAAGTTATAAGCGCAACCCAATACATAAGTATGACGACAGAGTTCGGTTTTCTCTTTTTGAAAATGACATTCTAATTGTAAAATCAATCTCTTTTAGTTTTTAATAATACTTTCGTAAAGAAAACGCTATTTTTAATTAATTTTATTCATTTTCAAAGTACATACTTCTTTGAGAATAAAAGTTATATCAAAAAATTGAGTGTTAGAGCTCCAACCAATACGTCCCTGAACCCAAGAAAACATTCACTCTTGCCATTTTGGGCATATCGATCATATATCTAAGCAGCAGGTCTCAACATTTTTTCCTCACACACCACTCAACCAAAATGGGATCTAGTCACCATTTGCTTTTTAAGTAGTTTATATTTTTGACTAGAACATGTTTATATGGAAAATGAAAACAAGTTATTATGACCTTTTCTTTTCCAAATAGCTTGTAGTTTTTATTTTATATTTTATTTATGTATTTTTTTATTTTTTTTGGACTTGAATATTAACGTCCATTTAGCCAGGTCGTATGTAATATGATTATTTATATGTTAGTACTATTAGTGCAGTAGGACCTGGATTATTGGTAGCTGGAAATTGCAGATACGCCAACTGGTGGGAAAAGCTTGAACTCTCTCAATTGGGTCTTCTGACAGCTGATTGATCAGTGTTTAAATGACAAAAACCAAACTTATTTATTAAATAATATTCTTTGATTATGCATATATGACATTTGTGACAGCGACCCAATTGCTTTCGTTTCAATTTCTACCACATGAGGGCAACACCGTACTTATCATTTACCAATAGACGGCCATATCTTTGCCGGAAGTCATGAACCTTCTGCTTACCAGGCAGAAAAGCTACATACTCGGCCTGGATCTCTAGTTTATAGTTAACTTACATGCATTTAGATTATTCTCCTAACTTTTGCGGGTAGATACTTAGTAAATAGTAAATAATTTTTAAATGTGATATTATTTCAAGTACCACCTGGGAATATAAGGTGGTACGCGTACCATAAGATTGATATCCGCTGATCTAAAGCATTTCATCATCCTTCGACCTATATAGGTCAAAAAAGGCATTGATTTTAAAAAAATACAGTAAAATATTTTTTTGATCATTGTGAGTTATCTATTTGTTTTTAACTAATTATTTACAACTAAATAGATTCATCGATGCAGGTATATATGTTATACTTTTTTTTCAATTTAATAGGTTTATTTCAATAAATTTCTCAAATTGATCTCTTTTTATTTATCTCCTTTGTATATGCTAATAATATTTATATTTTATGATTTTTTCCCCAATAAAACGAAATTATTCATACGATTTCAATTTTTATTATTTTTTTTCAATAAACTGTGAAAACATTTGAAAAGTTGTGATAAAGCTATTAATTTCCTGAATGAAAAAATAAAAAATATAAATTGAATTGAAAAAAAGTGTTATCAATTAATAATAATGGAATATATCATATCCAGTGGGAATTGGTTTCCTTAATAAAAGATAATATCATATAAATTCAAATTTATTATTCATATTAAAATTGCATTTTATATTATTTTAAATATTTCTAAAAGTTTCAAGTTGTAAATGTTATTTTTATAAAGGGCCCCCATGATACCGCCCTCATTTCGCGATGGTAGAGATAATTAAATTAAAAGAACTAGTTAACTATTTTCATATTTTATATGATTTATTTCACAAAAATTACAAAACTTTACGGAATAAAAATATAATTGCAGCCAGAGTTATTTACGTTTTGGTATGCATATCAAGCAATGGAAGCCACCACATTTCTCGTTTAAGTTTCAAAATGATTTATTTAATTTTATGGAAACTTAACTCGTTTATGAAAGTAAATATGCTGAATTTTATTTTTACTTTACCATACAGGGTATGGTCAAGTATTGTAATCGTGCATGAAAAAAGTGATTTTTCTACTTCTTTTTTTCAAAATATCTCAAAAACGCCTGAAACTATTTTGATTAAAAAAATTGGGCAAAACCATGACATTTTGGTCTACAAAAAAACTCTAATAAGTAAACATCGAAAAAATTATATTTTTCGTGATAATAACAGTTTTGTCAAAATGTCTGTTGGTTTGTCTATTAGGTTGTTATTCTGTTAGTCTGTGCGTTACCAAATTTTTGTGGACGAGCTAGCTCAAAAACTAGTGTGAATTTCAAAACCAAATTTCACACGTAGTTTTGGTCCATTGAGATTAAGAGCTTATTAGATTTTGTTGAATATCAACCCAAAATTAAGTGGGGAGGGAGGGTTAAAATTTAATATAATAATAAAACTTGAGTAAGATACGAGGTAGGTTTCACAAACCAGGTGAAACCTACCTCGTATCTTACTCAAGTTTTATTATTATATTAAAATGTTTCACCTAGAACCAACACCGAACTCCTTAAAAGTTGTTAAAATTTAAAATTATAATATTTTCAAACTATTTTTATTTTTTATTTATTTAATGTCACCGGGAACAAGGCCCATTTAGACAGCACATAAGTAGAGTGTTAGTAGGGTTAGTGAGGGAGCCGAGTAGAAATTATTATTTGCCAGCCAGAATCGAACCCCGGACCTCCACTCCAACATCGTCATAATCGATCGATGCCGAAGCGAGGTCAACGCGTTAGCTGACTGAGCTACCCGACTCTCCCATTTTCAAACAAAAAAAAAAAAAAAAAAAAAAAAAATGAAATATACTATAAAAATGAACCTATAATAACGAGTTTTTTTTATGGTGCCAAAATTAAGGTGGTGGGGGGGGGGGGTGGCGTCAAAAAATAATAAACATATTTAATGACCACATGACAGTGGGAAAATTTCAGATTATACCTACAGATTTGGATAAAATGGAAATTGCGTCTAAAGTGATTTAAAGGCAGGCAATTGAAAACGACTGTTATGAGAGTTATGGATGCCTAGGACAAGAGGAGCATAAAATAAGGCTGCTAGTTTTAAAAAAAGTAATTAATTTTTAAATTATTCTAAATTTAGTATTTTGGGGCTCAAGTTGTTTAATAGAAAATAAAGTACTTGTTTATAAAGCGAGAGGACCAAGTTCAAAAATGTGACAGGTTTTAATCTGACCTCTATATCAATTTACAAACACATAAATACATACATTAATGAAATATAAATATATAATATTTTTTTTTTAATTTTTAACCAGATTTTTAAGCCATATTTTAGAGTAAATATGATAAATAATGAAAGAAGTTTTCACCATGTAATTATATTTAACATTTTAAAGTATGATCAACGAATTAATAAACTTCAAAAAATATGAATTTCATTGAAAATATAATTTTGAACATGAAAAGTTTTTCTCAATGGTTGGTATTGTATTAAATTTCTGTGTACTTATGTATAATCAGAGCATAGGTCTATACTTTTCTTTTTTTGCTTAACTTAAAACAAACGCTATTTATTTAAACGAATTTTACCATATTTTGACTAAATTTTTATTTTATTAACATTTATCAAAATTTTTGATAATTTTATTTAAATACGACTACCTTAAAGTGAATACAATTTTTTTACTTTTCATAAATACAACGAAGGGAGCATTTAGCGAACGAAAAAGTTGAACATTTACTTAATGTTTTGAGCTTTTCAATCCGCTAAATGGCTCTCTTAGAATCGACTTTTACTCAACTAATAACTGAAATAGAAAGGGAAAAAATTGTATGGTGCTTCTACTCAGTGAAGAAAATTAATCCAACTAATTAAATTGGTCTTTTAATATAATATTGGTATGAAATATATATTTAAATAAAGTTCAAGTATTGCGTTTGTCTTTCAATGTCTTCACATAATAGTCAACGATACAATATTTAAAAGTTTTTTTTTATTAGAAATTTCGAATTATTTTAATTTTCAATCGAAATGAAAATAAATCTAAAATTTGTCCATTCAAAGACTTTTTATAAAAAAAACTACATGAGTATTGAATTTTTTTGCAACAAAATTTTCTCTGGAGAGAGACGGACTGGTAGAAATTTTAATTGAATTTAATTGAATCTAATTAAGGAAAAGGAAGAAAAAAAATTGTTTTTTCTATGCCTTTGTTAAAAATAAAGAAAGTTTTTGAACACTACTGTGGAGAGAAGAAGGAAACATTTTATTTGTTTCATTCATTGAACCTTTAAAGCCCTGAAGAAGGAGGAAAAAATCCTTCGAAACGTCGGTTTGATAGGAAAGGAGGAAGGATTCCAATAAATTACACCTTATTTAATATGTGTTAATTTTTTCTTTCCTCACTACCTCTGGGCTGCCTTCCATTACATTCAATTAAAACTACATGATCTTAAACCCTACACCCATAAAAGGGTACCCAAAAAACGGATTTTTTTTATAGCTATGTAAAGGGTGTCCCAGAGAATGGATGGGTGTTTTTGAAATGAGAATAACTCAGCTGTTTTTTAACTTACACAAATTTTTATTGCGAAAAATGAAAACTTACAAAAAATTATCATTTAACAGTGAAAGGTGAAATTGTGTTTTTTCATGAATTTCACTTTTTCACTGTTAAATGATATTTTTTATGCAAGTTTTCGTTTCTCGCAATACATTTTTTGTAAGTACATCTTCATTATTCTCGTTTTCAAACACCCATCCATTCTGGGACATCCTTTTAATTTTTTTTTATTACAAAACAACCTTCAAAGTACTCTTCATTACCCTTGATACATTTATTTAATCTGTGATTCTATTCTTGGAAACATTTTTAGAAATCATCTTTTTTTTATGCAATCAATTGGATGAAGGAAGATCCAACCCCTATAGATCTCGAAAAACCCTTGCATTACCGTAGAGAAATGGGATATTGATCAAGCGAAAGGGTGGAGGCGTAGGTGTTTGTGCACCCGAGTTTTGAAAATTTTAAGGATATAAGTGTCGGGAAAGACTAAGGGCGGGAGAGAATTTCACTTCCTTAAAGTCATGGGAACAATCTGTTTTGATGAGTGACAGCGCCTCTCTTGTTGTTTTCTGCACCTGTTCTAAGTTCTGAAATCGCTGTCCTTTCATGTCACTCTTCATTCACAGAAACAAAAAGCGGTCAGGTGAGTAAGAGACGTGGTTCAAGAGAATCAAGGATATAGGATATATATAGGATTCTGCTTATACCGGCTTAAGGACGTTCCCTAATAAATCGATTTTCTTGCAATCCTTTTAAAACTTTGAATACACATATTTATAAGTGTCCTTTATACATAGAAATTTTTTTCAATAGTCTTTGTGGCACTAAGTTTGTAAATATTGACCATTGAAATTTGCATATTTAACACGCGAACCCTATCCCGATTGATGTTAAAGCGACTGTTTCATTAAATAACAATCGTGATTTTCTTGAAATCATTTTGAAAAACTGACAATCATCGAGATATAACAAATATTTTTATGTTAAAATAATTGTATCAAGCGGTATTCGTTTTGTATGAAAAAGTTGAAAGTTAGGTTCTTTTGATGGTTTTCATTTTTTTCTCTCATGGCATAGCAAGTGAGAACAGCTTGGCAACGTCGAACGTCGACTTTTTTCATGAAGTGTTTTTTTTATTCTTTGTCTTTTAGCGTCGTCAAGAATGCAATGCAATGTTGCCAGATCCGAGAAACGACGTAGTGAAAATATTTTTGCCTTTCTGCGCATGTGTGAGTAGGGAAAAGATCGAACTGCATATGAGCTATATTAGGGAACGTCCTTAAGAAATTTAGCCGTTGGGTTCCTCGGGAGAGGATCGCAATTCCGACTGATTTCAATTAGGCCTTTTCAATCAAATGCGATGGCATGTGGATGCTGACTACATGACTGGGATTGGGAAAGCAGTAAAAATGCCAAAAGCACATTGTACCTGAAGTGAATAACCCACATCAGAGCAAATCGCGCCACAAGTTGTTTAACATCGCTAAACATTTGGGAACCTGTGCTTTGAGCTCCTATTGGCATGTTATTATTTAATAATACATCTATAGTGAAAAAACAGTGTGTTATGTGTTAGATTTATTATAGCATTCTGTTCTAAAATAATCACTTTTAAAATTTGTTCATTTTTCTCTTCAAATTAAAAATAAATTTGTATTATAAATGAATAAAGTAAAAAAAATAAATGAATTATTAAAAACGTTCAACTTTTATTTCCTGATTTTCGCTTTTCATTTGGAACGAAATTAAAAGTATTTATGAATGTTAAAAAGCATGTTTCATAATTTTAGGCGAAAATCCTTTTTATTTTAATGCTCCAGGCCATTTATTTCCTTTTTCCTCTTCACTAAATTTCCATTTTCATTGATGTTGAATTTATCAGTTGTTGAGTTTGAAATTTTACATGAATCTACACTTTAGGAAACTATGAGAAATCGCAATTAAAATTGTGTTATATCTTTTATGTTTAGTATTTAATATGGTATCCATTGAGAGTTACACTCCGTGTTCGGGCTTAGCAACAATTGAGAGTAAAAAAAAACAACAGTTGATAACCTGTGATTACTGGTGTATGTTCTCTGAATCTCTTTTTTATGATTAGTATCAAATAATGGATGATGTATATCACTTAAAATCATTCTCTCGATTTCTCCACTTCAAATTGCACTAGACAGCAAAAACGTTAGAAGTAAAGTAGGGTAGTTTGAGACCTAAATATTAGGTGAACCAGTTTAAACCAAAACCTCGCTGTATTTTTTCTAGCCGATAGCTAATAATTATTAGAGATTGTGGTGATGGTGCAATGTGAAACATCTTTAATAAAGATAAAAGTAAATAAATTTTAACGTGAAAACAAGTGACCTAGAAATCTTAACTCATAGTTAATGAATATTGCATATAATTGAATGTAATGGAAGGCAGCCCAGGGGGTAGTGAGGAAAGAAAAATTATTGGATAAAAAATACTTGGTAGGTTTCACATTAAACATTAAGATATAAAAAAATAAAACGAATCTATTTTTGGAGAATCTTTAATCTCTATATATATATTGTATTCAAATTCGAAATCCTCATTTCTCAGAAGGCCATTCAAAATTAAACAAAATAGACTTCCTACCTTTCTCCCTCCACTAATTTTAAATATTTACCCTTTTGTTATTTTAAAAATAAATTTTACCATTGACTTGTATTCAATTTCGACTTATCTAGGTCAGTTACTTTCTGTTTCTCCTGAAGATGGGTGAGTCACCCGAAATATATATATCGAGATTAAAGATTCTCCAAAAATAAATTCATTTTACTTTTTTATATCTTAATGTGAAACCTACCAAGTATTTTTTATCCAATAATTTTAAAAAATGTTTCATCAAGTACCAACACCAAATTCCTTAAAAACTAGGATAGAAAAAATTAACACATCAAATAAGGTGTGATTTATGGAATCCTCCTCCTTCCATTAAACCGACGTTTCGGAGATTCTTCTCCTTCTTCAGGCGTTTCAAGGTGTCAATGAATGAAACAAATAAAATGTTTCCTTCTTCTCCACAGCAGTGTTCAAAACTTTCTTCTTCTTTAGCAAAAGCATAGAAAAACAATTTCTTTCCTCCTTTTCTTAATTAGAGGAGGAAAAAAATTGTTTTTCTATGCCTTTGCTAAAGAAGAAGAAAGTTTTGAACACTGCTGTGGAGAGAAGAAGGAAACATTTTATTTGTTTCATTCATTGACCCCTTGAAACCCTGAAGAAGGAGGGAAGAATCCTCCGAAACGTCGGTTTGAAAGGAAAGGAGGAAGGATTCCAATAAATCACACCTTATTTGATATGTGTTAATTTTTTCTTTCCTCACTACCCCTGGGCTGCCTTCCATTACATTCAATTAAAAGTTCTACCAGTCCGTCTCTCTCCAGAGAAAATTTTGTTGCAAAAAAATTGCATATAATATTTATTTACTTTTATCTTTTTATTTTTGCCGATAGTTAACTTAAATCTGAAATTTCATTACACTACTTAACATTTCTGTAATAGGGGTTTTAATTATTTTTGCGGTTAACTTATTTTCAATTGGAATATTTTCTTGTTCAAATAAATGTAAGTAAATAAATAAATATTTATAATCAAAGCTCAGGCCATGTTAGAGCATTGACTTGGCCGTAAACAATTTATGCTATTTAGACGAACAATTTCGAGCCAATTTCGACCCCTCTGGAGCTCGAAACCCATTTGAGATACAAAGCTGAAATCGAGGGGTGAACCGCGACCTAAAATCGTGTACACCTACTTCCACTTTCATTTCCAAGTAGAAGACAATAGATGACAATAAATTATCTAATGAATTCCAAAGTAATTCCAAAGACGGTGTACACCTAATTCCAATCGCGGTTCACCCCTCGGCTGAAATTATACACATATAATTATATAATCCTTCTTGAAGCAATAAAAATTTTTGTAACTGGCAAACCAGCTGAGTTATTCTCATTTCAAAAACATCCATCCATTCCCTGGGACCCTTTACATAGCTATAAAAGAAAAATTTGGGTTTTTTGGTACCCCTTCGTACGTATTATGGATGGGTTTATAATCATGCATTTTTTTTACAAAAATCTTTGAATGGAAAAATTTTAGATTTTGATTGAAAATTAACTAAATTCGAAATTTTTAATAAAAAAAACTTTTAAAGATAGTATCGTTGACAATTTTTGAAATGTCTATAAAATATATTCATCGTTTATATAGTATAATAGAAGAGAGAGTGTGTGGTTAGCTATAAAATCTACATGTTAGATATATTTTAACTAAAGAGTTCTTCTTCTATCCATTGACTTTTATTCCTTTTTTCTAATAAAATAATAACTCTCCATTAGCTTCTATTTTTTTTTCTCTCTTCTTCTATGAATTAAATATGAGCCGAGTCGTCATTCTTTCTAATTCGATTGGTTCCATCGATAAAAAAAAAGAAAAAAAAATGAGAGCGATCCAACTTAATTTAACAAGAACAAAGTGTATCGCTTAATAAGTTTAAGTGATCGTATGTTGTATAAACGAATGCATAAAAGAACAGCCGAGGGAGGGTGGGCATATGTCCTAGGGTCCTATGTCCTATGGGAACGGAGCCAAAACGTTCTCCGATCCCTTACGCATTATGCCAATAATATGGCGCTCAGAACAAAGCGACACAGGCCTTTTCAAGATCGCATATGTCAGTGCGTGGTTTGGAAATGTGGGATGAGCGACGGGCATGACGCCAAAAACACAACAGCTAACCCTTAAAAAACAGCCAACACCCCTTATTTTAGCTCCATCGACCCTTTCACATAAGCGAACAAATAAATTCCTTTGATGATTATTTAATTGTGTGTTTAAATCTGGGGCTGTAATAGTTTCATTACTAGAGCTCGAAATATGCTCAATCATATCAAAATATTCGAATATTATTTTAGAATATGCAGAAAAGTATAATAAAAATTTTTACTCGGTACGCTAGGCAGGCATATTATTGAAATCTCTTGAATTTTTTTCTATAGTAGGCCAAGGTTCACATTGGTCTTGCATATCGTGGATTCCGTAACAAAAATAAATATGCTGAATGACACGTCTCACCGTCCCTAGTAGCAGAATGTTTCAAACTATATAGCAACCATATAGTTTTCTATAATCTATATAGGCACTATATAGTTACTATATAGTTCGAAACATTGTGCTACTAGAGGTGAATTAAATAGTTCGGTCTTCCCAGAGGTCAGAAAGCACTCTAAGGGCCGGTTGTCGCAAGTAAATGCTTTTACCACTAACAAATGGCAGATGGTAAATGGAGACACTGGGATGGCCAATCAGATGACAGACACTCGGCAGGACTTTCAGTGCCTGTCATCTGATTGGCAATCCCAGTGCCTCCATTTACCATCTACCGTTTGTTAATGGTAAAAGCATTTACTTTGCGACATACAACCGACCCTTATTATCAAGTACCCTTCTAAGAGGGGCTTAAAAAACTAATTTTTTTCGAGATATTCAAACGAAAATATATATTTCAAACTCGCTATAAAATATATTATTTAATATGAGTTTAGTTTTTTGTAAATTAATATTTTTTTTTCCCCTAGAAAATCTCAATCAAGTTGATAAGGGTCTTGAAATAATATATTTTTCCTCCAATTTTACTTTATAATTATAAACTTACTCAAAATAATAACAAAATTTTCTATAAATCATTATTTTAATACATTATTTATCGATTGTTTATTTATTTTTTATTTTAATTTTAAGCACAAGTAAAGATGTTTCACCTTGCACCAACACCACAATCTCTACTAATTAGTAAGCACAAGTATAAAAATAAGCTAAATGAGCATATTAAATCATAGGTTTATTGACAATATTTTGTGTGGTTCGCCTAAGCCTCAAAAAATTTCTTTGACATATCTAATAATTAGTTCAAAATATGCATTAGCATATAATCCAAGCTCTATACATTTCAACTGCCACAGATGAAAATGAAAAGGGGCCCAAATAGGCCATGATTGTGAATTATAGTACATAGCGGTTAGAACAAGTAGTTTCGCTTTTAATAGAGGTAGTAAGTGTAAAGATAAGATTGCAGAATTATGTCCTTGTGCTTGACTGGGTCGGATTTAAAGGACAAACGGGCATTCTCAACTGGTTTAGGCAAAGGCTCAAGCTCAATTGGCAGCGAGCACCTGAGGATTCGGAAAGACGCATGTATAAATTATACCAAATTGATTAAGATTAGTGGGTATAATATTCGGCAATTTAACTAATGCACGTTAAGTACCGAGTCAATAATTTCAAATATAGTGCATTTAGTATAAACGGAGAAACCTTCCAAGTTCGAAATGCCACATTACTATTGAGATTTAACTTTAAATTTTCAAACTATTTAATATATAAAATAATGACATTCTAATATATTGGTTATTCAGAATTTGTAGTTTCATTACCCTTTGACTGCCTTTGTATCTATTAAGCATTGAATCTACCACACACCTTTAATAGAAAATATGATATAGCAATCGTTTTCAAGTGTTTCTATTCTTCAATATTCTACATAGAATACATAGAGAACAAAATCAAGAGCCTGAGGAAGTTTTAATTCGTCACAAATAGTAATAATCGAGGGGTGAACTACGATTGGAATTAGGTGTACAAGTCTTTGGAATTATGTGGAATTATTTTGGAATTCATTAGATCAGGGGTGGCCACTAACCTTAACTTTGGGAGCCGCAAATTTATAAAACTGTTTCCAAGCGAGCCATATTGTTTGGAGATTAATTTATGGTTTATTAAAAAAAAAATTTTTAAGAAAAAATAAACCGGCTTCAAAAAATCAAATGCAACAAACAAAATACACTAAAAGGTATAAAATAATTATTATCTTATTTAGTTACAACCAAACGACGAAATATTAACATGAAATTACTTTTTGAAGTCGGTGCCAAACAGATACCTTTTATGAATCGCACTCGACGGATCTTACTTAGTACGTTTGGAGGGTATGATCACTTATAGGTATAGTTTGTTTGGTACCGACATCAAAAAGTAATTTCATGTTAATATTTCGTCGTTTAGTTGTAACTAAATAAGATAATAATTATTTTATACCTTTTAGTGTATTTTATTTGTTGCATTTAATTTTTTGAAGTCGGTTTTATTTTTTTCTTAAATTTTTTTTATTTTTCTCTTTTTAGTGATGTTATTAATAGTGATCATATCATCAGAACTTGACCAAATTAATATGACACCATCCCTAAGATACCCCTTTTCGAATAAAAAAAGAATCATCGAAATCGGTTCATAAACAAAGAAGTTAGGCCTGAACAAACCTAACAAAAAAGGTGTAATACCTACGAAAAAAAATGGGACCAATTGGAACGTAGACTGGACCCAATGCAAAAATCAAAATCGGTTCACAATTGGCGGAGATATGAGGTAACATAGGCACAAAAAAAAAAAAAAAATTCAGTCGAATAGAGAACCGCCTTCTTTTTTTGAAGTCGGTTAAAAATTCAGTCGAATAGAGAACCTCCTCCTTTTTTGAAGTCGGTTAAAAAAGACACATTTTTTTTTTATAAAATAAAAATGAAGTAATATTTATTTAGTGTTCATTTACAATAAAAAAAGAAATAACATTTTACTTTTGAGAAGTGCTTTTACGAGTGTTCATGTTGAACATCAGGGTAGATTTCAATAATTTTCTTCAAACATATAAAGTGAACGAATGTCTTAGCTTCAAAGTCTTTTCGAAAGAGTCTTAATTTTCTATGAAAGCTAAATACATTCTGCGCTAAATCAGAAATAAGTTTTTCTCCTCCTTTTAATGATATATGTTTAGCGTTTGTAAATGCTGAACCATATCGGTAAAAAACAAATCTAGCAACCATTGGGGGTCATCAAGTTCAGGGAAAAAATTTTCTTTTTCTTGCATAAACTGTTTAATTGGATCAATTGAAAAAATCTGCCAAGAATATTGCTAACCGATAGCCAACTCACTAAACAGTACCAAGATACATCATCAGGAACCTCGTCATTATTCAAGTCCGCGATGAAGGATTTGAACTGTCGGTGTGTTTTGGCACGAGCCGCACGAGATTGACTGAAGAGCCAGGTTGTGGCCACCCCTGTATTAGATAATGCCCCTTCATCTATTGTCTTCTAATTGGAAATGAAAGTGGAAGTAGGTGTACACGATATTAGGTCTCGGTTCACCCCTCGGTAATTATGTACCTACTGAGTTGCTATTTATTTATACGATCCTCTCAAAAGTTCATCATTTAATAAAATTATGAATCTGAATCAAGAAAAAAAGTAAAAATGAAATATTTGTATATTTGAAATAAATGATAACAAAAAGATGAAATAAATATTTTTAAAATTCAATCGATGTAATGCAGATTTATCGCCTGTTTTATACACTTTTTTGTTTTCGTTTCTTTTACATTAGTATTTTAAATTTATTTCATAAAATACGTATTAACATAAACGAATGAATTAATAGTAAATTAAAAAAAAATAAAAATAAAAAAACACATTTTATTTATATATTTATATTTTATAAGAGAAAGAATTTACTTTTAACCCGAGCTGATTTTTTGAAAAACATTCCAACTATTTTCGAAAAAAAAGATGTTCAAATCTTTAGTTAGTATATTTTATTAAAAAATTTCAAATAATTTTGTTCATTTGAAAAATTAAAATAATCTATTTTCTAATCAGAGTAGATACTTATATTTATCCTCCGCTTGATGTAAATAAACACACCTATACTTATATGTACATAAATAAAATATTCGTAAAATTTTATTTATTAGAGACTATGATTTCGAAGGCTCTGTATTATTGAAAATATTATTGCAGATTTTATCCTTTGATGGTTGAGTTGTTTTTCAAATGAGAAATTTCGGCAGAAGCCACCTAGATTGCACATTTTTAATGAGAACATATTAAAAACAAGACGTTTCGATCTCTATTTCTAAAGTTTTTTAGGTAAATTCTATTGACAGACTAAACGAATTTGGAAGCCTTCAGTCTATCAATAGGATTTCCACAAAACACTTGTAAACAAGACGTTTCGATCTCTATTTCTAAAGTTTTTTCAGGTAAATTCTATTGACAGACTAAACAAATTTGGAAGCCTTCAGTCTATCAATAGGCTATCCACAAAACACTTGTAAAAGACACCGGGAATAAGGGTTAAAAAGTCGAACTTTCTGAAGTGATTTTCTCATTAAAAATTTCGATCTAGGTGTTTCAGCTGAAACTTTTCTTACGATATATAATTATTATTTCAAGATTCTAAGAATTTAAATTTTCAAAAAAATTTTAAAAATTCAAAAAATAATAATAATAATATCATCAGCCTTTTGAGATTTTTGAATTTAATTTTTTTTTTTTTTTTTGAAAAATTTTAAAGTTTTAGAATCTTGAAATAATTTATTCAGGGTGAGGTGAACTTTTCGAATAACAACATCATTTTTTTGAATTGTAAAAACTTATATCCTTAAAACCATTATAATTATTAATTTTTTATTAGAGAAACTCAAAATTAAATAAAAAATAAGTAAAACTTCAAGGTAGGTTTCACAAAATAAAACAAATATAGCATATGTTTTGTGTTTTGTCTTGATATATCTTGAGCCGGAGTTAACATAGAATACGATTTTCTATGTTAAATCCTGATGGGTTCAAAACCCAAAATATAGGTATATATCAAGATAAAACTCAAAACACATATTTGTTTTATTTTGTGAAACCTATTTTGAAATTTTACTTACTTTTTATTAAAAATGTTTCATCTTGAACTGACACCTAACTCTTTAAAAATTATTCATAATTAAATACTTGATCAGATCTGGACATGTGATTTTCATTCATATTAGAATTGATCCATAATTAAATAAAAAACACAATAATTATTTTCTAATATTTACAAAAAAGACTGAAGATCAAAGCAAAGACTACAGAAGCATAAATATAATTATTTTCATTTGATTTTGTTTATTTTCTTAGAAAGATGGACTGGTAAGCAAAATAAGTAGGTTCTAATGAAAGGCAGTAAATAAATTATTTAATTTTTATTTTTATTCAATTTCCGACGTTTCGGAGACTTTTTTCTCTCCTTCTTCAGGGTATTGAATAGTTATTGATGGGTGAGTATAACAAATGGGAACCGATTTATACTCCCCCATCAATAACTATTCAATACCCTGAAGATGGAGAAAAAGTCTCCGAAACGTAGGAAATTGAATAAAAATAAAATAAAATAATTTATGGACTGCGTTTCATTAGAACCTGCTTATTTTCATATGAATTTTGTATTATTAATTTGTATTTTTATATTGGATAATACATCAAATAGAGGACACATTCATTGAATTATTCCTAAATATTGCACAACTCGGCAAAACAACATTTTAATTTTAATATAACATGCGATTAATAATTAAAATTTAAAACTTTGCTAGTTTTAAAATTGTAACTCTCGGTGAATAATATCTATTTTCTGCTTAAAATTTTCGTATCGTAAAGATTCGATTTGAAAACCGCAGAGGCAAATTTGGGTCATTCGTAAAGGGCATTGTGCCGGAATAAAAATCAATAGGATTGCTTTACGTGTAAATGGGCTCCCCGCCGTCGTCCTCTCGAAACCAGAGGACCATCGTGAAGGTGTCATCGGGGTCGGGAGGAGTTAAATCACATGGGAATTTTGCATTCTGCTTCAAAACACCATTCACGTCGAGCACCGGAACTGCAACAGAAATAGAACACCAGTTAATTCACACGTCTCTATTTAAACTATGAATTATTGGCCCCTAGACGACGCCTTTATTTAAATTTTACAATGCTCAAAACCACCATCAAATGTATATTACTTTTATTGCCGGTTGAAATTAAAACATCTTAAAAGTTATATTTAGATTTTGGACCAGATGAATTTTTTATACCATTTTGTATAAATAAATAAATAATACAGAGACAGGAGAAAAAGTTTTTCTCTCTTTTAATAAAATTCTTAATATTTCAATTTCATAATTTTAAGTATAAATAAAAGAAAAACATTTCGAGACTAGTGTAAACAATAATATTTAACATTTTCTTGCCTTCTTGGTAGTATATTTATATAATGTGATTTTCATTACCACACAAAAATATAGATTCACTTATTTATTAATTCGAAATATTGTTTTCCCTAAAAAAAAATCCAAGACAAAATCTATTCAAATCTTAACATTTCCCATTGGTCCAAAAAAATGTTAAAATAATATAACATTATGTAGGTTAGTGATTTTATGGCTAGATTAAATCTGAAATAAAGACATTTTGAAGAGTATTTAAAGTAGTATAATGTTTAAATTTTTGATTGTATTTCACTATAGATACTTTTTTATTTTTTCAAAATTTAAATAATATTTATATTAATTTGCCCTGCGGGTTGGGCGTAGAATATGCACCTGCAGTAATTCCTGATTGTCGTAAGAGGCGACTAATAGAGAAAGGGTGGATGGGATTCTTCAGCCTTGATCAGCTACCCGTCTAGGAGAAAAAACCCTAAACAATAATCAGTAGAGATTGTGGTGTTGGTGCAAGGTGAAACATCTTTTAATAAAGATAAGAGTAAATGAGATATTTTATTGACATATGGTTAACTCATAGTAAATCCATATTAAATAAAATATCTATTTACTCTTATCTTTAACCCTAAACAAGTTAGGAGTGAAGCCACTTTAGGCGCTTGAGGGCCAAACTTAACCCTCCTGGGGCAGCTTCTGCAGTCTGGCTGACTCCAGACGTGTTGTTCACCTTCCTTCTGGACCCCGTCAGTTCGAACAAGAGGGGGGAATCGGAACTGGCTAGCCTCTACTTTCATATATAGAGCCAAGGCAGAGGTGTTTGGTAATAAGTACCTTAGCTCTTAATATCTCTAAGGGCAAAAAAAGGCTATTATTTTTATTAATAATATAATAAATAGTAATATAGTATTTAATCTAACTTTTAAGCTAGGCCTCTCCTTTTGAGTTGAATTATTAACTAAGAATATGGGTTTATTTTAGTTTCGTTAGTCGTCATCAGGATCATTGATTCAGATATCAGAAGCTGAATTTAACACTTTTTGGAGTTCAAGGATGCCATGCAAACAATCTGAGATTTTATTGTTTCAGATATATTAATATTTCTAAATCTAAAGGGGGTTAAAGGGTCGAAACCACTCGGGTAGCTGGAAGAGTCGCCGCTAGTTTAAATATAATTATATCTCTAGGGTTTTCAAAAAGTTTTTTGACCACTTAATTTTGAGGTTATGTTCCATAAACAGTATAAGTTATTTTATTTATGGTAAGTGTAGAAATAAAATTTTAGCAGTATTAGGACTTTCAACTCAAGTCTTAGCAAGAACGCTAAACATTCCACCTCGACTCCATAAATCGTAAAAGGATAACTAAAAAAAAAAAATATTTGTTATATTATTGACAAATTAATTTATTGAAACTATTGACATATATGATAACAAAATGGCTTTCAAAATAAATTTAAAAAGACAAATACAGTTGACTCTCGATAATTCGAAACTAAGGGACTACAAGAAAAATTCGAATTATCGAGACTTCGAATTATCAAGAGGAAAGAAAAAAATCGAATTATTAAGAGATTATAAAAGAGGGAAGTGGCTCTAGTTCGAATTATAGAACGTTCTCTCCTTCCCTTGTTAAGAAAAGATTTAGTTATCGTGAACTTATCAAAATACACAGCTTATTTTCGATTTACCGAAGTTAACAGCTGAAGAGTTCGAATTATCGAGGTACGAATTGTCAAGGGTCGTGTGTATTTTTGAATTCTATTCCATCAAATTATAAAATATCAAAAATAAATGATTGCAAAAGAGATAGATATAGACGTAATTTTCTTCTCGAATTTATAGGTAGGATAAAATTCTTCTTTGAGCTTATAATCTTGAAAACAAAAATACTAGATTAGAAAACTTTTCTAACTCCATTTCGTGATTATGAGAAATAATAAATTCTATTTTTATTATGTAAGATTAAAAGAAGCAGGTAAAATTCTCCCAAGCAAAAGTAACATTTGCAGAGCTAAAAACAGAACGCCTTAAGTAAATTGCCTTTTAGCGTGGACATCATGTGACTTAAGAAGCCAAGACTCGTTGACACTGGGGTCTGCTCCGACCCCAAATCTAATTGAATCTTACCCCACTAGAAATAAAAACTAATCCTATTGGTCAAGTGCCATTTGATTGATGATTTCCGTATAATTATGACATCCAAAACTACCAAGCAAAAGTCAAGTAGTTTTGATTTTCTTCTTTCTCAATTATTTTATTCTTTATTGAAATTAAAAATAGATTATTAAAGAAACAAAAAAAAATGGACATTAGAAATATGTTCTTTCTATACTACTTTTCATTTGATTAATGAGAATCAAATGTCTAAAAAAAAACACATTATGTCAATAAACATAATTATTACTCGCAACTTGTAATTATCGATCGTAATCGTTTTCCATCAATTAATCATAATTTAAGTTTAGTTATTTTTATTGTTTCATAGCTATATAATTATATCTAAGTTACATTAATGGCCATCCTTTTCGGAAAAGGTTGGCTAATTCAATATGAAAATTAGAATAAAGATAAGCATCTTTCTTATTCGCGAATGAAATTGCTTGCAAGAAATAAGAATTGAGGAGAGTTGAGTGAAATGCGGTCTACAGAAGACAAGCTTATGACCTTAGATACGAAACTCGTCATGAAAATGCATTAAGAGTGATTTTGAAGAGTCATAATTATTAACCGACTTCAAAAAAGGAGGAGGTTCTCTATTCGACTGATTTTTTTTTTTTTTTTTTTTTAATAATTACTTAAGCATCAAAATTTTTTTATACATAAATGTAAATATTAATTGACACATGACATAACCAAAATTAAATATCAATAATTAAATACCGAAGGTATTTAAAAAGAAATTTCACTAAATAAATAAGTTTTTTAAAAAACTCTCAAAAAACCGAAAACATAAAAAAGAATTTAATTTTATAAATTTTAGGGTTTATTTAGTTACACAAATTAAACAAATAGAGTAATTTTAGTTAATTAACACTATTTATTTTATAGATTTACTAAACATTTTCGATCACCACTGGTAGACCATCTTCTAGTAGTACCTACTCGGAAAAACGAAACATATTATAAGATTTTTTCTATTATATAGAATTATACAAAATAAAAACTATACTACACTAGAACCTCGATAGTCCGGCAGACTTGATTGCCCGGCATGAATCAGAAATCAATTTTTTAACGAAATTCGAAAGGTTTAGTGCATGCTCAGTGCACAGTTAATACGCTCGGCATTGAAAATTGAAATTTCAGCCAAAGTGCGCCCATAAAGACTTATTTGAAGTGAAATAAACATTTACTGTTTTTCCCTTATGTTAGTTTGTAAATAAAGTACAGTTTTTGATCTTTAAATTGTTATTACTGACATATTTTCTTGTTCAAGTAAGTTTTTTTTTTTTTAAAGAGCTCAATAATCCGATAAAATCAGTAACCCGGCATTGGCAAATCCCCAGGTGGCTGGATTATCGAAGCTCTACTGTATTTCATATTTGTATATACAATTCCGTTCAAGATTTGGAATTTGTCACTCTGTATATATAACGAAATTTTATGGATAAATATGAAATGTACGTAGTTTTTATTTTGTATAATTGTATATAATAGAAAAAAATCTTATAAAAATGTTTCGTTTTTCCGGTACTACTGAAGATAATAGTTTACCAGTGGTGACCGAAACTGTTTAGTAAATCTATGAAATAAATAGTGTTAATTAACTAAAATAACTCTATTTGTTTAATTTGTGTAACTAAATAAACCCCAAATTTATAAAATTAAATTCTACATAAGTCACTTAAGTTTTGGAAGAATCTTATATACGAAATAATTTTAAAACTTAACTCGTCAGTTGATAGCCAACAAACATCTTCAAAAATGACTAGACAAGGATTCAAAAACAGCTCCAAATTTAGATGGAATGAAGATATATCTATGTTTGATTCCCAGAAAAATTTGACCTACAAACAATATCTTTCTAAAAATGGAGGGCTATATTTTGTTGAATACAAATAAATAGATGAAACCCTAAACATTTATACTATGGTATTTCGTAAGATATTTAAACGAT
>JALMQS010000623.1:1178396-1212781 GCA_024734495.1 Forficula auricularia | reverse complement strand
TAAGATATTCAAACGAAAATATATATTTTCAACTCTATAAAATCTACTATTTAAAATGCGTTTAGATTTTCCAAAAATTAATATTTTATTTTCCGTTGAAATTCTCAATCAAGTTGAAAAGGGTCCCCTTTGTATCAACTAGTTTTCAAAGAGAGGGTTAAAAAACTGAATTTTTTTAAGATTTTCAAACGAAAATATATACTTTCAACTCTTTATATAATCTACTATGTATTTAAATGATGCATTTAGATTTTCGAAAATTAATATTTTATTTTCCGTTGAAATTCTCAATCAATTAGCTTTCGAAGAAAGGGTTAAAAACTGAATTTTTTAAGATATTCAAACGAAAATATATACATATGACAAATTTCAGCTCATTATTTACAACCGCTCATAATATGTTTCTATTTGACCGTTCGATTTATTTATTTTTTCGGTAACGTATATTCTGAAGTTAATAAGCTCAAATTTAATCAATTCTTTGTTTTAGAAATTAAAATATTTTTGCACTAAAATGAATTTTCGAAAACTCCGTTTTTGAGTTATCATTGGTATCAGAATACAGATAGAAAAAAATCATGGTTGAAAATTTTTTTTCACCTAAATTCAAGAAGAGGGAGTTTTATCTTTTAAAATATAAATACTAAATTCAGTGTAAAATAATAATAATATCAATCTATTGTATATAACGAGTAGATCGTTTTGCTCAACGTTCTCATTGAATATGGGCATTTCTAGAATAATAGAAATAAAAAAAAAAATAATCTTTACTAGTCTGAAACCGGTCAGAACTTGTTTTTGGCCTTCTTGCACTTGCTTAGCTTAGTCAAGAGAGATGATTCTAATATATTATATTATATACCCACGCAGTGCATATAGTTTCCAAGTGGGTGAACTATCTGATAAAATTAAAAGTGGGTGTAATGAGAGTATAAAAGGTATGCTGAATGGCCATCATTAAGTGAGATTATCTGAGAGTGTTTTCGTAATAATTTTTATAAATTATGGGTTATTAGTGATTCAAATGTTATAAATAAAGATGCGCTTTATCTTTTCTCTATATGAAATATCGTAGTGTCCTTTTGTGGGTGTCGATGTAGGTCCGAATATTTTCATAGCTTCAGGAGGTGAAAAGATTAACCTTTTAAAATACCGAGTATACCACAAAGGGACGTGATATATAATATACTACGCTTTGTTCGTCCAGTCGCATTATAGTTGTATATATATCGGAATTAAGTATATAAACAAGTCTAGAATTGAAAATATTTTTCTTTCCGAGAAGAGATGTTGTTTTTTAAGACGAAATTAATGAGAGTGTTCTCTGCTTGATACAAATTTATTTATTTATTTATACCCTTTTTAGGATCTACATATTTAAAAATATATATATATATATAAAAATATATATATTATATATTTTCAATTTACATAGGATTTAAGACGGAACCAGGTCCCAAAGGGCATAGCCCTCTCCCAAGTATTTAAAAATCTCTTAATTGAAATGTTTTAATTTTTAGTGAGATTTACTTATTTATTCTTATTGTTTTTTTTTGTGTTTAATAATATTTAAAATTTTGGAGAAAAATATTTTTTCTGTCTCTCTGTCTGGATTCCGGAACTTAAGAACAAAAATTCGTAAACCTTCATCTTTTTGACGGAATGTTTGTTCAAAGAAATGATAAAAATTTTTAGGCTTTCTAGCATCAGAACTTCCTGTTCAAAAATGAAAAAAATGTCTTTAGGTTTTTACGCATTGCCACTTGAAAAGATTAAAGAGACAAAGAAGGTATTTAAAAAAAATAAATTTTGATTAATTTATTGTGGAAAATTAGAATATAACAGAAAGAATTTAATTTTTAGGACAAATTCTAGGATTTTAGTAGAAATATTTTTTTATATTCCGATATCAGAAGGGATTCATACTAATATTCTAAAATTCGTCCTAAAAATTAAATTCTTTCTTTTAATATACATTGATTTAGTAGTAAAAGTTTAAGAGCTGATTTTTTGAAAAATATTCCAACTATTTTCAAAAAAAGATGCTCAAATCTTTAGTTTTATTAAATTAGGGAACGAAGAAAATATTTTTATATTATAAACGATCAGACGGGATTCGAACCCGGGATCTTCGCATATGCGCTGCGATGCCTTTATAAGAGATTAAAAGATTAAATAAAAATGAGATTCCAAATTCATATAGACATTAAGTATCAGCTTGGGTTCAGGGGTCGGTGGCCAAGAGGATAAGAGCTAAGGCTCTTATAAAGGCATCGCAGGGCACATGCGAAGATCCCGGGTTCGAATCCCGGCTGATCCTTTTGTCTAAAATATAAAAATCTTTTCTTCGTTCCCTAATTTAATTTATAATTGTCTTTCGACGCGGCCTCATTCTGGTTGCGCCCTAGAGTGAAGAAGAAAATTATTTTCGACCTTTGGGTTCGCGATCGAGTGGGATATACTTTAGTTTTAGATTTATAATAATAATATAAAAAAATTTTAAAATAAAAATAAAATTTCTTAAACGAGATGATTGTTTTAAATTTGTTAGATAACAAATGCATTTGTTCAAATCTGACTCGCGGCAACCGGCTAAAATCTGATCCCTAGGTAGAAGACAAAATTAAAAAAAAATAATAAGTATCGTAAATTGCCTGATGGCTAGAAGGCCGAAAAGCCAAAAAACAAAAAACAAATGCATTTGAAAAAATGAAAGTGTCAGTCTTTAAAAAGACTAGTATTTTGTCTTTTATAAACTAGAAAAATTTATTTATTTATTCTAAATAGTTATTTTATTTATTTTTCAGCTGCGAAGCCCTCCTTTGGGGGGCATTTTACTGACTAGGGTTGTGTTTAAAAATTTTAGATTTTAAATTATTTTTAAACTATTTATTAAAAGCATTGCTGGTGGATCGCCAATTTATATCGACATTTTATCTATTTTCAAAATAAAATACTGTATAAAATTGAAGTAAAAAATTAAAATTTTCAAATACTATATAAAATTGAAGTAAAAAAATGAAAATTTTAAAATACTTAATATAATTGAACTAAAAAATGAAAATTTTAAAATCTATATAAATAAAAATGTATTGTTAAGCTTAAGTGATACGTTGAAGGATCTCCGAAAGTTCTTCATCGATTTCTTAGAAATTTTCACACAACATTCCATTAAAATACACGAGTGTTTTTATATATAGTGTTTTTATAGATATCACACCTGAGGCATGTAAAAAAAAAAAAATTTCGAAGAAACAACCCCAGCGCCTCTCTGGGGGTGAAAGCAAACAAACAAGATGGCCGATATAGCTTTTTGGAAATCTTTCAACTGTCAATATTATTTTTGGTTAAAGGAACAATTTTTATATAATTCATTTACTGTTTTAATACCTATTCTATAATTATTTGCATTTTCAATTTATTTTCAAAACTATTATTATTTTTTAAATATATTTAAATTTTTGATAAGAGTTAGTCACAGCAACGCGTGGTCGGATCAGCTATTATCTATTTAAATTTTAACCATAAAAAGAGACGCTCCCTGTTGGGAGTTAGGTGACGCCGGGCCGAAGGCCCGGACGTCAGCTAGTACTATATAAAATTGAAGTATTTTTTTTTCAAGATTCACTACACTTTTTGCAAATTATGCAGATAATGTGGGGGATATAGGTACCTCTCGCAGAAAATAAAATAATGTAGTGTTTTCCAAATTATATATAATTAATAATAATCGGCCAATCATTGACCACCATTCGATCTCTTTAGTCAATCAAATAGATTAAGCCGCCGCGTCGTGAGCTACCCCATCCCGCACACCATCTGTAAAATTAGCAGAAAGTGTAGTGAGTCTTGAAAATTTTTCATTTTTTACTTCAAATTTATATTGTATTTTATTTTTAAAATATATAAAATTTCGATGTGAATTGGCGATCCCTTTTAGCGTCAGCCCTCCGGCCATTTGTTTTCGTTTCCAGATGGTCAGTTCACCCCAGTGGAATAAATAAATATATGATTACTAAAAATATCGTAGGTGTATATCTATATAAAAAAATGGGATAAATAAAAAGTTAAGTATTTCAATGAAAACATGTGTAAGTATCTATAAAAATATTAATAAAACAAATGGCTTCTAAGAAAAATATATAAAAATTGGATTTGATATCAATATTACATAATTATAAATATTACTAATGGCATTTGCTAAATAGACTATTGATGTCGAGATTAAATCTGACATGCCATTGCGTGTCAACTTCAATCAAATATTATATACCTCTGCAAAATAATATTAATGAATTTAATTTCCAACATTAATCCTTAAATAATAAATTTTGGTTTTGAGAGTTGATATTTATATATCATTTTCAATCACATTTCAAGAACCATAATTTGTTCAAAATATATTTGAATAATTAGATTTATATATTCAGTTGGTAAAACAGAATATAATTATTTATCTAAATAAGTTGACAATATTACCTAGAGAGTATGAGCATATATTTTCTCTTCAAGTATTGTGTAAAAAGTTTTCTAAAATATAATTTATAAACCAGGTGCGAACCCAGTATTTTTTATCATTGTTATTATTTCCATTAATTTTCATCAAAGATTTTTTATTAAAGAGTCGACAATATAAATGTGAATATATAATATGTAACACATCACCCAATATGTCTCCGCTCTAACTAACAAAATAAGCTGACGTGTTCTGATGTGGCCATCCACTTGACTTTACCATACAACCTGGGACTTATCATTATTTATAATCATGTAGGGGGGGTTAGTTTTTGCATTTTTAGTCTTCTGGGGTCCCACTAATTATGTATACAAAATTTGGTTGAGTTTGGTAAATGGCCAAAATTTTCATTTTTTGACCACCCCACCCCCTCATTTTGGGCGGTTTGTTTTTTGTATTTTTAGACTTCTGTTGGTTCACTGATTATATATACAAAATTTGGTTGAGTTTGCTCAAAAAGCCTATATTTTCATTTTTTGACCCCCCTCCACCCCCCTTAATTTTGGGTCGATATGCACCAAAATCTAATCAGATTTTAATCTCAATAGACCAAAACTAAGTGTGAAATTTAGTTTTGATATTCACACTAGTTTTTGAGCTAGCTCGTCCACAAAATTTGGTAACGCACAGACTAACTAACTAACAGACATTTTGACCAAACAATTATTATCTCGAACAATATAATTTTTTCGATGTTTACTTATTAGAGCTTTTTTGTAGACCAAAATGCCATGGTTTCGCTCAATTTTTTAAATCAAAATACTTTCAGCCGTTTTTGAGATATTTTGAAAAAAAGAAGGAAAAAAACACTTTTTTCATGCACGATTACATTACTTGACCATACCCTGTATGGTAAAGTAAAAATGGCCAAAATGAAACATCTGATTTCGAAGGCCAAAAGTTGTAATAAATAAATAAATAAATAAATAACAAAAAACATTTTTGTTTTTTAGAAATGTAACACACCACTCAATACGTCTCCGGCCTAACTAACAAAAAACAATTTTTTTTTTTAGAAATTCCACTTTATTCATCAACATACTCTCCTCCAATAGTGATACATTCATTCCAACGCTCCTTTGACTTTTCAATGCCCTTTATGTAAAACATGATATATGTTATGTTATTAGACAAATTGATTTTTTAAACTGAAAGTTTGTTATGTTATGTTTATTATGTTACATTTTTTATTTTTTCCCGAACAACTGCCGATTTTGGGCGACCAGAGCGTTCAACATCATCGGTGATTGTACGACCGCATTTTAGTTCCGCATACCAGTCAATAATAGTTGATTTCCCTGGTGCAGAGTCCCCAAAATGCTTATCACTGCTTGGCTCTAACAGAATTTTTCCCTATCAAAATACAGTGTTTAATACACGAAATAACTTTCTATTCATTGTCTTGAAAATTACAAAAGTGGCGACACTAAAACGACTGTAACCTCTAAACTAACGGTCACAATGCCATGAAATTTTGACACGTACTGTTTGAAGTTTAGTACTACCCGAAAATCACGTGGATCTGTCAACAGTGTTGCCATATATCTGTCAGACCGGGAACATATTGAGTTATCTGCTATATGTTGCAGTAAAAACCCGTTTTTAGTAAGAACGGATTCTTACTAGTTAAACCGTGTTTCACTGAATAACTTTGTGGATACTAGAATTTACTGATGTTGGCTGAGTTTGGTTCAAAGGTCCAGAATTTTTATTTTTGACCTTCCGCCTCTTTTTTTAAACTAAAATGTCAAAAATTACATCCATTAGAAGCAAAGTTGTAGAGGATGTCATTTTTGACATTTTAGTTTAAAATTTTTTGAAAATAATCACCCCAAATGAGGCTGAAGGTAAAAAATGAAAATTCTAGACCTTTGGATCAGACTCAACCAACATCAGTAAATTCTAGTTGCCACAAAGGTATTCAGTTTTAACTAGTAAGAACTCGTTTTTACTAAAATACGGGTTTTTACTGCAACATATATACCTATACATATAACTGGATAACCTCAAAAATCACCTACGAGGCACTTAATTAAAATTTATATTGATACAAAATATTATGACTTTCGGAAACCAATATTAAATATTGAAATCTGAAGAACGAGGGAAAAATACCCTCCGAAACGTCGGCTTTTGAAAAAAAAGAAATAAATAGAGAAACATAATAATAATAAATAAATAATGACTTTTATTATCCAATACAAAAAATACGAATATTTTACAAATACAAATATACTTCGACCTCGAGGCCCAAAAGCCTCACCATCGAATGTCCATTTTTTTTTTTAATTTTTAACATATTTTTGATACTCCTTATTTTGGTAAGGGAAAAAATTGATAAAAAACCCTATAAATAGAGAAAAAAGCTTTGTCTAATTAAATGACATCTTATAAGAAATAATTTCTCTTGTTTTTTGAATCTGAACTGCCTCATCTAAATCCTGCATATTAAATATTGATTGTCTGATATTAAATAATCAATAGATTAGTATTTATAATATAAGAGTAGAAACACGTTATATAACCCTTGTGATGAGATTCCTCTCTCATCTCTTAATCCTCAGTGATTAGTCGTTGTTTGAACAAATATGAATATCCAAGTAAGCTTCCGCCCTTAAGGCCGGTCACTGCACATGATATCTTGACTGTCATGTAAGCTAACTATTAAATATTTGTGAATTCGGCTAATGTTAGTGCAATAAATGAGGCATTCCACGCCAAATCGGACGGATTGGAAAATTTTAATTTTTGATTTCCTTCATTTTTTTGATACTCATAAAAAAACTCTTCCTGGTAAATTTTGAAATTTTTTTGATTACCGGTTTAAAAGATATCGAATTTTGGTTTTTCTCTCATAACTTCTTCAAAAATGATCCAAATTCAAATTATATGCGATTTTTGAGTTTGAAAATTTTAATCTTGTTTTTAAAACTGAATTTACTCTTCGATTTTTTTGATAATTTTTTATTTTAAACCTCCATTCATTCTACAAATTTTAAGACCGGGTTGATAGTAGTCCTAGAGTATGATAATTACTATTTTATTTTTCGATTTTTGAAAATTTAGAAAAAATTTTATTCGCTATTAACTATTAATAAAACCACTTTTTTGTATTGAGTTCTCTTTTTTTAGTTATTTTGAATTGATTTTTATCGTTAATAGGTGTTTAAAATAAATAATTAGTATTTTAGTTTGTTGAAAGAAAATCAAAATCAAAAATCAAAAATCGAAAAAATAGTAGGTAATTATCATAGGACCACTATCAACCTGGTCTTAAAATTTATAGAATGAATAGAAGTTTAAAATAAAAAATTATCAAAAAATTCGAAGAATACATACAGTTTCAAAAACAAGTTTAAAATTTTCAAACTCAAAAATCGCATATAAAAACACTTTAAATAATTTTTTGTATTTTTTTCTAAAAAGTATTTGAATTTGAACCATTTTCGAAGAAGTTATTATGAGCGGAAAACCGAAATTTGAAATCTTTTAAAACGGTGATCAAAAAATTTTCAAAATTTACCAGGAAGTGTTTTTTGATGAGTATCAAAAAATGTCAAAAAATGAAGAAAATCAAAAATTAAAATTTTTCAAATCGTCCGTTTTGGCGTGGAATCCCCCAAATATACCTCAGTAAAACCAGATTATGAACAAATATTCTGTAATCATAGATCCAATTAACAGCCAAACTTCATAAAAAAATCCTGAGAGTATACATAATTCAATGGAGTTTCACGTTGCCTCCTTCTTATCTATATCTTATAAAGCATATATGGGCAACCCCCGGCCCCCGGGCCGGATCCGGCCATCCACCAGCTTCAATCCGGCCCGCGAGATTCAGAAATTTCAAATAACGTGCAAAAAAAAATTAAAGATTTAACACACTTAGTTTATATGTAACAAATCTTGATAACAGTGGAAATATTTGAATATATTTTGAACAACTTGTAGAACTTTTATTATCGCTGCCTTTACTCTGAACTATCAACGGGATATAAGTCGTAAAATTTGTTCTGTTAACAAATTTTTAAAACAAACTAATTTATCTTTTAAACAAAAATTTATTTGTTTATGTATTTAATGTTGTTTTTTTTCATTCTAAATACATACTTATTCAGCAGTGCCGTGCGGTCTATGGATGCTGTGGATGCGATGCATCCCTAAAATTTCAAACATTTAGAGTATTTTCATGAATTTAGGAGGATCTTTAAATTTTCAAATTACACTATTAGACAAAAAAATTTTCCCCTTAATCCTAACAATGGATTCCAGTAGAGTTTTATACGCTAATTATCATGCAATTTCCCGAATTTTTACAACACGTCAGCGTTTTGAGATATTATCGGTCAAATGAAATGCGATTTTGACCTATTTTCGAGTCCCATTAAATATTAAACACCAATATTTGAAATCAAAATATTTTGTTGACGTAATAGAAAACAGCTTTCTCTTTGATTTTCAAATTACCACTTGTTTTTAGTTATAACTAAAAAACTAAAACTACGTGATTATAAAGGTTAATAAACATAGATAAAAACATAAGGTCTTAGTTTTTTAGTTACAACTCGAGTTCTAATTGAGGTAAAAACAAGTGGTAATTTTAAAATCAAAGAGGATGCTGTTTTCTATTACGCGAATAAAATATTTTGATTTCAAATATTGCTGTTTAATATTTAATGAGACTCGAAAATAGGTCAAAATGGCCTTTTTCGTCATTTTGACCGATAATATCTCAAAGCTCTGAAGGTTGTAAAAAATCGGGTAATTGCATCATAATCAGCGTACAATACTCTACTGGAATCCATTGTTAGGTTTACGAGGAAACATTTTTGTTTAATTTTTGTCGACCAGTGTTATTATATATATTATATATTATACTCATTTGAAAAATTATATCTTTCACCGTTTTTAAGGGTTTAGCTTACTATTAAACTCATATCGTTTAATTGTTATCTTTATAGGTTTATTAGCTTAGGTCAATACAAATACAATTCAAAATACAATTTGAATATTTAGTAAGTCCTCCCCTTTCGAGCAATCACATTTTGTATGCGCTGTATGGTAATACATTTTTTGGCTATTTCTTTAAATGCAGTTGTATTGTGCCATGCTTTAATAGTATTTTCTATCCAGTCCCTTTTGTTAGTAATTATTTTATCTTTGCAAATTTCTTTTTTTAAGGCCGCCCATACATTTTTGATCGGGTTGAGGTCAGTCCAAAAGGATTATTAGAATAGATTACTACTAGATTTTCTGGAAAGGTTGAATAAAATATATTTCAGTATAATAATATGGCCACGCACTGTAATAATCAATCCTAAGACTTTTTTTAATGTGAGTCATCTATCTGTCTGAAAACTCTTTCGACTATTGATTTGTAAAAAGGTATAAGGGTATGTAATGTGATATACACACTAGTTTATTGTTATATATCACGATATTAACGAACCCTAATTCTTTAACTGTTTTCAAATGTTTTTACTGATTCGATGTCAATCAAAAGTTCTGATCACGGAATATAGTGCTAGCACTCACACCTCAAAAAGTTAAATAATAATAAGTTGAGAAAGTTTCTCTCCATTAAATTATATATATTATAAAAGATATTATTTGTTTCTCCCTCTATTGTTTTTGTTGTGTTTTAATTCCTTAATCGTAGTTCCATTTTCATAAATTCTGTTTCTTTTTATTTACTTTTAATTAGGTACTTTCGAGTGAGTTATGGCTCTGGGCACAATGCTTATCTCGAGTACGAGTTTGTGTGTTGTTTTTTTTTATCTCTTTATATCCAGATATATATTATTCATTGATTATTCTGTTGAAAATTTATGGAATGAAAACAAACTTGCACACATGATTGGGCAAACACAAGAACAAACAGCGCTGGTCTATTGGCTGTGGTCTGTTTAGTATACGAGAAGAGTTTGAGGGAAACCCGGGGGTGGTAGGTGAAACTTAAATTACCTCCGAGACGGTCTATATTCTATTAGGTCCTTTTTGCTATCACAACCAGGAGAATCTTCTCTATTTCCTCTATTAATCCCTTATCTCTGTTTGCTATACATACGTGTCGCTTATCTGTTCAACTTATTACCCATTCTAGTTCAATATTTCTCTAATCAAAAATCCTTTAGGGTATTTTTAATTTACTTTCACACCACAACTCGCATGAATATATAGAAAAGAGTAAAAATAGAAGGTTTCATGGGGCTTGAGTCCTCTCCGCCCTCTGGTTGGCATAAGCTAAATTAAAAATTCTCCAAGCTTTTATTTTTAATTGAAAAGTAATGGAAGGAAGCCCAAGTATAGTGAAGAAAAAATTATTACATTACTAAATAAGATGTATTTATTGGACTGTCATTCTTTTTTTCTCCCCTTTCCTTTAAATCCAACGTTTCGGAGGATTCTTCCCCCCTTCTTCAGGGTTTCAAAGGGTCAGTGAAAGAAACAAACAAGTTGCTTCCTTCTACTCTCCTCGATAAGTGTCTGAAAGTTGTCTTTTTTTAACAGAAGCATTAAATATAATTTTCCGTTAATTACCATGTATATAAATGGCTTTGCAACTTAATATATAATTACTGTTTCACTGTGAAACTACACACCCTTTACTCTATTAACTAACATCATGTTTCACCTAAAACCTACACCACTTTCCATAAGTAAAATGAATATATAATATATAGACCATACCCGCCCAAAGATTATTACAATAATTTATCCGGCCCTCATTTATCCGGATCGGATTTGTAGACATTTTTATTTTAATAAATATTCACATAGATAATAATTTTTAACTCTGATAGCAAGAATGTAATTATAATATGTATTTTTTAAACAATTTTATGTAATTTTGATATAAACATGTTTTATTTATCGTAATAAATTCAAATTCCCTTATTTGAGGATTTGTTTTGTTTTTATTACCCATATATTTGGATTATCCGGTTTGGCTTTGGCCCAATTAGTCCGGATAAACGAGGTTCTACTGTATTTATTTCTATTTTTATTTAAAAAAAAAATATGAAGGGGCTATTACCATATATTTACCCTCCTTCCTATGGTAAAGTAAAAAAAAAAATTATACTATAAATTAAATACATTTTATAATAAAATGACTAGCGAGTTTAGTCCATAGTATTCAGATGGCGAACCAGCTTTAAAATAAAATTATTAAAATTAATAAAAAATCATTAAGAAAAAGCTGAAAACCTAAAAAGAAGACATACAATTTTTCTAAAAAAATATTGAGACAACAAATAAAATATACATAGGTAATTTCTAATATGTTCAAAATGAAAAAATAAATCTTTAGAGCCGTCTTTGAAAAAATAACAAAAGCTACATACACCTGAAATATGAGGGTACTTCCGACTGGCTAATTTGTGCTAACCTTGCAATAATATTCTGAACTGATTCATAACTAAAGTTTTAAATTTAATAAGTAGGTTATAACAAAAGGCAGTCCATAAATTATTTAAATTTTATTCAATTTCCGACGTTTCGGAGACTTTTTTCTCTCCTTCTTCAGGGTCTACAAAACAAACTTACATTGAATAGTTAATGATGGCTTAGTATAACTCGGTTCCCATTTGTCTCTCCTTTCAGTGTTAAGAAAATAAATAAAATTTAAATTTAATTTCTTGAGATTTACCTGATGAATTTGAGTTATATTAGAAACAAACAAAGAAACTCTGGAAACCAAAAATCGTATATTTTTGGAGACTATAAAAGCATACCGTATATTTAGATTTATTTAAAAAGTGAAGGTTAAATTAGCAAAATAGGAGACTTCAAAAATGTATTTTCGGAAAGCCATTCCTTTACTAAATTTTAATCTAGCCGAATTGATCGTATTGCAATTACAAGATTTCAAAAAGTGAATTTTTATGATATTGGGGAAAAAAAGGACAAATTTAATTAATATATGGGGTAAGAAGTTAGACCGGCGTTAAATAGTCTATGAAGAGAAAGCCAAGCTTCCATTCAGTAACTTTTGCTGCAGAAGTCATTTGATTGATTATTCTAAGATAGGTCAGTCCCGAGAGGGAGGTCCATCTCGCTGTTTGTTCCTAAGATAACTAAATTCATGTAAATCTCAAGAAATTAAATTTAAAACTTTAGTTAGGAATCAGACTTCATGATATATTAACACAGAATTCAATTTTGAGAACAAATCATCTCTACACGAAATAGTAAAAAAGAATTCATTATAAAGAATATTTTCTTAAACCTAGCTAATATAAATTGGAAAATGAAAATTGGTTTTCTTTGTTTTTAAACCTGAATATTAAAGGGGAAACATTTGGTCCATTTCACAGGAATAGAGAAACTGTTTTCGATCTTGTTTGAACATGAGCCGAGGTGGATCCAGTGACACTGTCTCGCCCACCATTCAAATCGATTCGTTTGTCAACAAAGTGACCGTCCCTGCGGTCAATATCCATTTAATTCGACATCGCAGGGTATCAAGTTTGACAGCCAAATCTCGTAATTATATAGACGCTGTTTGAGTTGATCTCTCAGTGGAATAGGTTTGAGAGAATATTTCCGAATAAAATCCTGCCACACTGACTGGCATTCCATCTCATAAGAGGCCATTTTTTAAACTAGAGTAATCATCATCAAAATAGTAACAGACGTTTTTATAAATGTATTGGAATCTTGTTTTTGTGAAAATAAAATCGAATTTAACGTTTTTTCATTTATTTAAGATTATCAAAAGTTTTTTTTTATAAAAACACATTTATAAACTATTAAAGGGGGTCCCTAAAATACATGAGAGGTTTGGGGGGGGGGGGGGGACCCAATCTCATGTGTGGAAGAGGTGGGGTCTCGGAAAATATCACATATTTTTTTTCGTCAAGAAACAGTTGCGAGAAAACTGGATTAAATTAAGTAATAATAATAATACTAGTCTTAAATAAAAATAACTAAGCAAATTATGTTTTTTTAAATAAATCCAACGCAATCAAGCACAGATTAACGTATTTACAGTAAAAATACGCATTTTGAAAAATCTCAAGTGAGATTAGAGGTGGGGGGGGGGGGGGGGGGCCCGAGCCAAATCTTTCGATGAACTTTCTTTTAGTAAATTAAAATATCAAAATATTTCTTCATTTGAGTTTTTGAATATGTAGAATATAATAAGAATATATAAGCCTCGAGAGCAGGATTTATCTAACTTGCCACATAAATTTCACCATCACTGCCTAACCCTTTGAAGTATACACAAATTTATATAATGACCTTTATTAAAAATATTTAATTTAAAACAGAATAGTTAATATGACTGAAATGTCTAAAATCAATAGTTTACGCGTTAAGAAATATTCCAATATTGTAGAGTGAATCAATGACTTGAATCAAATGTCCCTCTGATGGAGCAAGACATCCTCTCGATACCCAATAAAATTTACCAAAAGAATAAATGAGAAAGAAATCAATCTTATTTTATCGATTTAATCTATCTTGAGGTTCATAGTAACTTTTTAATATAAGAAAATATCATTTTGATTAAGAATTTTGTAGTTTAAAAGAAATTGTATGAAAAGATTGAATTTCTTCTCTCCTGGAGCGAATCAACTAGAAAAGCCAAAAAGTTTTATTTTTTTTTGTCATTAGATATTTATACAAAACTATTGAAATTGCATATCTGTGTGTTATTTTCATTTATCTTTTTTATTAAATAATTATTATTAAAAAATTTGCATTTTAAATGGTAGTTTATTTGAAGCACAATTTGAAAAAACGCTAATAACTCCGTTGATTTTTTTTTTTTTAAATATGAAATTAATAGATATTATAAAACAATTAATTATTAATAATTTAATTCAATTTTGAGCAAAATCGATTCGGTACTTTTTGAGAAAATGGTCGAAAACACTGAAAACCGCCATGAAAGGCCGTTTTGGAAACATTTTAAAAAGCCACATCCATGTCACAAGTCAATATTTCGTTTCATATGACTTTTTAAACTTTTTTCAAAGGCATCTCATGCTTTCAAAAAACGGCCTTTCTAAGACGGTTTTCGGAGTTTTTGTCCATTTTCTCAAAAAGTACTGAACCAATTTAATTGAAAAAAATGTCAACGGAGTTATTAGCGCTTTTTCAAATTGGAATTCAAATAAAATGCCCTTTAAAATGGAAATTTCCTAAGAATAAATTTTCTACATAAAAGATAAATGACGATAACACACAGATATGAAATTTCAATAGATTTGAATAAATCTAATGAGAAAAAAAATAAAACTTATTGCAATTTCTCGTTGATTCGCTCCCGGAGAGAAGAAAATGAATCTTTTCATACAATTTCTTTTAAGCTACAAAATTCTTAATCAAAATGCAATTTTATTATTAAAAAGATACTGTGAACATTCAGATAAAATAAGATCGTTTTCTTTCTTATTTATAATTCTTTTGATTTATTTTATATCAAGGCTGAATCGCAAGACTCGCACCCGGCATCTGCGAGTCATTTGTTAGGGTTTTCTAGTTTTTTACCATTTTCTTAAAAACTAATCAATCAATTTCGTTTAAAATTGAATATAATTATTAATATTCGATTGTTTTATAATATTTATTAATTTCATATTTTTAAAAATTATTTCGAAGTAGTAACGACCCTTTAAAATGCAAATATTATAAGAAAATCCATTCACTGACCTTTCAAAACCCTGAAGAAGGAGGGAATAAACCTCGAAAACGTCGGTTTTTGAATAAAAAAATATAGTTTTAATTATCTCTCTTTTTTGAATTTTGAACTGACTCATCAAAATTCAATTCCTCTCCAAAAACTACTTCAATCTTATAGATTATTTCTCTTAACATATAATAGAGAACAAAATCAATTATAATAGGTATAATTTGAATAATGTTTCACTATAAACCATCAACACCGTGTTCCCTAAGTTGGATGAATAAAATAATTTATAAAGATGGAATCAGAGATCTTTTCAGATATTTGATTGTTTATCAAAAGTGCTGCCGGATCAGACCCAAAAGCCTAAATACCTTTGAAATACCTTATCAATTTTTTTTATTTTTATTTGCATTTAATTGTGATGTTTACTTTGCCTCTAAGTGATGTTGAAATTTTGATTATATAATTAAAAGTTAAAATTCAGCTAGTATACTGAAACAAAAAAGAAATATAAAGCTAAATTCAAATAAATTTTTAATATTCCAAAATATTTTATTTTTTAATAAGTAACGTTTGAGATTATTACTAGCCATATATAATCTCATAAGTTTATTGGATAATAAAAAAAATCTAGTCACGAATACCCAAGGTATGGAATCCAGATCCAATTGACCTTGATGCAATATTAATAGTTGAAAATATGATTTTCCGACCGGGGCTAATGGCTAATAAGCTATTTGCAACCTGAGATAATTAAACGAGATAAGGGTGAACTTAAGAATCGATGAAAATACCTAGTGAGAATCCATTTAAAGTTTTATTTAAAAATATCTAAATTGCAATTGCGCAAGGTTATTTGTTCCAATTAAATGGTTCTTGATAGGAAACCCGGCTTGGTACTTAGAACATAAGTGGAATCGGCTATTACAATGAATTCATTTATTATAATCGATTATCAAGTTAATTTCACTTAACTGAATCTATATTCAAGATATCACCAAAAATATACAAACAAATAGGAATACGAAATTTTTATAATCCAGGTATCAAATTACATAAGGCAAACATGTTTTGATTTCAAAAATAATTTCATTACTTTTGAGACATTTTACTTTTTATAAAAGAAAAAGTGTGGAGATCTATGATAGGCCTGGGAATAGAGTAGCCTAAATATGGCGGAATCTCAATTTAATCTTATTATTACTCGCTCTGAATTGCATCAAAGATTTTCGATAGTAAATTTTGGCTTTCTCAATTTTATGGCCTTGGAAATTTTCAACATCTGACAATTATCTTAATTTGGAACGAAGTTCCTTTACAGGAGATAACTGGCAGAAATCGTCACGTAACGGAAATGTCCACTCCAGGCGCACTTCGGCCAAGCCGGAAATAAAAAAAAATTTAAGTCCAAAATCCTGAATAAGAAAAGACTAAAAAATTCCCATTTTAATCATAAAGTAATTATTGATTTATTTGATTATATAATGTAGAATTTTTATATAAAATTAAATTCATATAGCGTTACTTAAGTTATTCTCAACCTTAAAAACTAACATTTGGATTTTCAATATTTAATATATTCAAGAAAATAATGGAGTTATACAATTATTAATAATAGCTAGAATTTATGGAGTGTGATTTTTTAAGGGGGATACATTTTTGGACGTATTTTATTAACTCTAATATTTTTAAAATAACGTAAGAAACTTCGTCGGGGGTCCCCCGACCGCACACGTTTGAATTTTTTTTTAAAGAAAAAGCAATACATACAATTGAGGTGGTCCACATAAAGATTTAATATTTCTCGTTCATTGACAGTAGATTCGTGACTTACCTGAAACAAAAAAAGTAAAAATTAATAATTAGACAATTATATAAATATACGAGAGGGGGCAGACGTAAGGTTAAGTCAAGGTGTGTTTAAGTCAGGGGAGAGAAAAAAAAACATGACACAGAATATTTAATTATATATGTGTAAAATAGTTTAATAAATTTCCTTTTTATTAATTTCATATAGCGTTATTTAAATAATTCTCAACTTTTATACACATTTGGATTTTCACTATTTAATATATTGAAGGAAATAATGGAGTTATACAATTATTATTAAAATAGCCAGTATTTATGAAGTGTGATTTTTTAAGGGGATAAAATTTTTGCCCTTAATTTTATAAACTCTAATATTTTTAAAATAACGTAAGGAACTTCGTTCCTGACGAGGGCCCCCACCGCACACGTTTGAATTTTTTTTTAATTTTTAAAAAATTTCTTACCCCAAGTCTAGAAGCGATCAGGCTCAGATTTCACTTAAAAAAAAGTTATTCCTAATTAATAATAATTGAAATGAAAAATAAAAAATTGGTTAAGTCATTTTCAAGATATTTAGAAAAAACTAAAAAAGTACTGAAATAAAGTACTAATGTTTGTGAGCCGATATGTACCAAAAACTAATCAGCGCTTCATTTTGTTAAAAGAATCATAGGTTTTCAAATTCATTTCAATTGGTTCAACGGTGTGGAAAAAATCATGGGCCAAAAAAACGATAACACACATCCATACATCCATACATACATAAATAGATCCACAAGCACTAAATGAAAAAATTGCACTTTTTGGCTTCTGGACGAGACCCCATGTACTTTTTGGCAAAACCGTCACGTGCTAAAATTCAACCTAAATGAATACTACAATTTGTGACTTAGGTTGAGGCCATGGATTCCGTAGTCTTTACCCGAGGACCCTTTGAAGTCGTGCTTGCCGAGAGACCGATTACAATACTTTACCCATACTACGCTATGGATAAAGTAAAAAAATAAATAGCAAGAACACGTTTCATGTCTCGAGTCATCTTTACTTGTCATCTTTCGACTTTTTTTCGGAGTCAAATTTTAAAAAATTTCACACTTTTTAACCGACTTCAAAAAAGAAGGAGGTTCTCTATTCGACTGAATTTTTTTTTTTGTGCCTATGTTACCTCATATCTCCGCCAATTGTCAACCGATTTTGAAATTTTTTTTTGCATTGGGTCCAGTCTAGCTTCCGATTGGTCCCATTTTTTTTTCCATTTTTTTTCATAGGTATTAGACCTTTTTTATTAGGTTTGTTTAGACCTAACCTCTTTGTTTATGAACCGATTTCGATGGTTCTTTTTTTATCCGAAAGGAGGTGTCTTAGGGATGGTGTCATATTAATTTGGTCAAGTTCTGATGATATGATCACTATTAATAACATCACTAAAAAGAAAAAAAGAAAAATAATTTTTAAGAAAAAAATAAAAACCGACTTCAAAAATTAAATGCAACAAATAAAATACACTAAAAGGTATAAAATAATTATTATCTTATGTAGTTACAACTAAACGGCGAAATATTAACATGAAATTACTTTTTGAAGTTGGTGCCAAACATATACCTTTTATGAATCGCACTCGACGGATCTTACTTAGTACGTTTGGCGGGTACGCTCGCTTATAGGTATAGTTTGTTTGGTACCGACTTCAAAAAGTAATTTCATGTTAATATTTCGCCGTTTAGTTGTAACTAAATAAGATAATAATTATTTTATACCTTTTAGTGTATTTTATTTGTTGCATTTAATTTTTTGAAGTCGGTTTTTATTTTTTTCTTAAAAATTATTTTTATCTAATAATATCATATACATGGAATAACCCCACTGATTATCTAATTATAGTTCTTTTAGCTGTTTTTTTAGCTATACACCTACCTGCTGGTTAATTCATCTAGATAAGGAGTGATATTTTGCTTCTAATTTTTGCTTTGTGTGAGGGTTGTTCTTGTTCTTCCTGGTGGTTCAACCAGATACTATTTTATGATTAAGCTAAATTTGAATATACCTATATAGTTTTATATTATCAATATTTTTCATTGAACAAGTGATATCGACCAAATCCAGTCATTTTATTTTTAATACAATTCTTTTTTTATATAAAAACTCTTCAGATACTATATGTATATAATTTATTCGATATATTATTTTAATGTATAATTTCCTTCCAACTCATAAATCATACATGGTTTCCTTCATTTAAATAGTGAATTTTCTCTTGAGATAGACATTAAAGAGTCATTAATTTCAAATTTATTATGTGTAAACAATTTTTTATAATCCATTATATATTTTTATATTATGTATTGTATAAAAAAAGACATTTTCATTTAAAAAGATTACAAAAATTTGAACACAGGTCTGGAGTCTGCACATCAGATGACATTATCATAAACTTGCCTCTCTCGTATATATATATATATATATATATATATATATATATATATAGTTTAATTTTATTTACTTCTCAACAAATCGATATATTTTTAATCGATTTTTTTATTAAAATTTAGATTTGAGTTCTTATTTTGAGTTCAAAATAGTTAAAAAAAAAATAACTTTGTTTCATGGTTAATGATTTTTTGGCTTACTTATAGATTTTTGAATGTAGAGATTTTAACTAATATTGGGATAGGAGGATTCTTAACAATTTTTATTTTATTTTTTTAATTTTTGAAAAACTAATCAAAAAAACAATGAAAATTTTGAATAAAAATTTAATTAAAATAAGATTTTAAAAACTATAAAAAATATTATATTTCGTAGTAAAGCTCTTAAAAATGATATTTTAAAAGATAATAATAATTATTATAAGGAATTCCCTAAGGTGTCAGTGTGATGAAAAGGGTAAAATAAAAAAGTTATCTCCTATTTAAACCTTTATTTTAGGTAGACCAAAATTGTAATTTTTCAAAAAACTAAACTAATTTTAAATAGTATATTTTATAAAGAATAAAAGAGTATATTTTCGTTAGAAAATCTCGAAAAAAGTTACTTTTATAACCCTCTGTTCGAAGGCTAGTTGATACAAAGGGGAGGGGGGGACTCTTATCAACTTGCTTGAAAATTTATAGGTAAAATAAAATATTAATTTTCAAAAAACTAAACTCATTTTAAATAGTATATTTGATAAATAATTAAAAGAGTATATTTTCGTTCGAATATCTCGAAAAAAAAATCTTTTTTAAGCCTCTGTTCGAAGGCTAGTTGATACAAAGGGGGGGGGGGGGCACCCATATCAACTTGCTTGAGAATTTCTAGGGAAAATAAAATATTAATTTTCAAAAAATTAAACTAGTATATTTTATAAAGAATTAAAAGAGTATATTTTCGTTTGAATGTGTCGAAAAAAGTTACTTTTTTAGCCCTCTGTTAGAAGGCTAGTTGATACAAAGGGGGGACCCTTATCATCTTTCTTGAGAATTTCTAGGGAAAATGAAATATTAATTTTCAAATAACTAAACTTACTTTAAATAGTATATTTTATAAAGAATTAAAAGAGTATATTTTCGTTTGAAAATCTTGAAAAACATTACTTTTTTAACCCTCTGTTCGAAGATCCCGAAAATTAATAGAAATGCCCACAAGGCACTGGGACATACTCCACATCCATTTTGATCATCTCCAGGTCGAATACAAGTTCGTTCAGGATGCCAAAGGTTGCTAATAAAAGCAGAATCTGGCCAAATATATTTCCAATGATAAAGAAATATAAAATATACAAATATTTATTTACTTTTTTCAAATTTCATTTCGATTCAGCAATATTTATTAATAAAAGCTACATTTTCGCCTAGTATTTACGCATAAAAAGTTATTCACGCTTTTACCTTGAATCGTAATTTATATAGTAAGCCAATTCATAATGGATATGAATGATAGGATAGCAAATATTGCTCCCATTACCTACACATAATTAAAATTAAACAATATCTATTGAAGAATTTCCAAATATTAACGACCCTATTAATCGTACAATTGTGGAATCAAATAATAATAATAAAAATTCTATCGTGATTATATGACGATATGTTTCATTATCATTGAAATGACTAATCTTGCCATTCGAAATTGGTAATATCCAACCGGAATTATTTTCAAACAATTCTTCATTAATGGTAATAGTAAATAAGCAAATCGAATGAAAATATTTATTAGGCAGAATGGAAAATTTAATCAGGACAGAAAAACAACGTCAAAATAATAATTCGAAGAAAAAGTTATCACTTTTTCAACACTTGCTATGCTCGTAGTATATATATAAATATATTATAGGTTAAAAATAAAATAAACCGAAACCATTTAATTTTGACACCATCGAAAAAAATCTCAAATGAATACAAAGGGTCCCCCTGTGGTCGGAATTTTTGATTTTCATAGAAAAATAAACTATTAATTCTCAAGATATAATATTTTTATTGATTCTAATACAAGAGTATTTAAAGAGGCCAAATACTGTATTTGTTTTGATATAAACCGAAACAATTTAACATTGACACTCTCGAAAAAATCAGAAATGAATACAAAGGGTCCCCCCTGTGGTCTAAATTTTAGATTTTCATAGAAAAATAAACTATTAATTCTCAAGATATAATATTTTTATTGATTCTAATACAAGAGTATTTAGATATGCCAAATATGGTATTTGTTTTGATATGTAGTACCTATACTTTTGCTGTAGGGTCCTATGGAACAATTGTAATTGGAAAAAGAAAAAGTTTGGGTTATGGTGTTTGCTTTATGTTATTTACAAACGATTCCTTTTTCGAATTTAAAAAATAAATAAATTATTAAAATGGCTTTGAAAATTCAAATTAGAGTTTTTGTGTGCAATTTATTATACATTTTGAGTTTCCTTATGAACATTCACATACTTATTGATTGTTCGAACTTATTTAGGTAGTGACTCAAAAATTAAATCTCAAGAAAATTAAATTTAAAACGTGAGTTATTTATCGGTTTGACATAGCAAGATTTTGGTTCAAATTACTCGACTCTTGGACTAAACGTTGGACATGTAAAATTAAAAATATGAGTTTTAATTGAAGTTACTATAATTCTCGACTCATTTAATAAATTGATAATGTTGAACTGATCTCACTACCTCTTTTAGCAAACTGTTTTTATTAATCGAGCTTGGCCTTTTTTTACCCAAGTGTTTTGTTGAGATTCTTTATTTCTCTAACTACCATAAATAATCATGAAATTCAAATGTGCCTGATTATATGATATTATAATAATAATACATTTATTTGAATTTATGGTATAATTAATCAAAGTTATTATTTAATCATTAAAAATATTTACTATTATTGTTGGGGTTATAAATAATAATAGATTCAAATTGTGAAAAAAAAAATGAATTTCATTTAGATTGAAAACAATTAAATTGTATATACTAGATATTTTTTTTTTTTATTTAATATGTTTTCTTTTTGAGTTTAGAATGGTCTGCTCGATACTTTACAAAGGGCTACACAAACATCAGATGGCAACAAGAGGCTATTTGATGTATTTGCGAGAGGTTGTTTAATATGTTAATTTAAATACATATATTATAGAATAGCATTGCCAATACAATTCCACCCTTGCTCGCTATATTGGAATTTTTGTTTTAGATCTATTAATAAAATTAATTCAAGTAATGATATATTTTTTTTAAAAGAATTTTAAATTTTATTTCCAATATATTACAAGTAAAAATGAATATATTTATTAGTTGAATAAAAGATTTCACTGTCGATGGTAACAGAATTGTTTTTATTATAGATTAAAAATAAAATGAGAGAGTGTTCTGTTTTTTAAATAAAATAATTTTTAATTATTTCTAGAGACTATAGTTTCGAAGGCATTGCCTTCATCATCAGTCTATCACAAATATTTCAAATTAGTTACAAATTAAGATTTATACATTGAAAATTTTGAAAAATATATAATGTCTTTTTCTACATGTTTCCTCTTGGGAGATTAGAATGTAACTTTCTAAGAGTAAGAGATAAAAATGAATAATAAATGAATTTTTAGCTTCTCACTTTGTTTATTGTCTATAGACATTTGGCCTAACTATATTTAGGCTAACTTGCTTCATTTAATTATGATGTTTCGCGGCGCACAGTTTGGGAACTTCTGACATTAAAAAAAAAAAAGTTTAATGGAATCGTGAAATAATAATACACGATTATATTTGATAATAATATAAAGTGAATAATTATTTCACGATGCATTAAACTTTTTAAAATCTCTTTATTATATTATTTAAAAATGATTCCTTTTTCAAATTTTCAATATTAAGCTAATAGTAAAAAAAATCGGATTGTCCGTTAATTCTTCCAAATTAGAGCAACAAATCCGTCGTTAAATTGAAATGATTTATTTGCATTTTCACAGCCCTAATGAGATGCCTATTTCCAAATGGAAATCCATTTGCACAAAAACCAATCCCTATGAAATAAATATATCTCCTTTTCCTCTTGGTATTATCCAGGTTCCCTATTGGTGGGAAACTATATTAGACAATTTCGGCTAAATAGGCTATCATTGGAAACAAGGCGGCTCCGGACCTTTTTATCAAGATTAACTGTAATAATGCAGAGAGATGCTTTATCGATCTGGGCTGGACCGAATCTCCGAGACAATTTCTTGGCCCCGTGCCATAAAATCGAAACCCCAGCTGGCTCGGAGGCCGACTTCCGCCCCCTTTTTTCGCCTTAAGCATCATTTTAACGCCAGTTTGGTTGATTGTAATACAACCATTGATGCTGAAATGGCGAAATAAAAAACGCCCCAGCTACAAATTGAATCTATCATTTATTTCCACTAATTTTATTTTTATTATTATTATATATTTATTTTTTTTTTTTTTTATTATAAAGGGTGAATAAATTTTACTCCAGGGAGAGAAAAAAGAAAGGGAAAGTATATTTATTTATTTCTCTTTCTCACAATTCACTTATGTTTCTAAACAAGATGATTTATTGTTGGTATTTGAAATACGAAATGATAAAAAGCGCGAAATTTACATATTTTTAATTAAAAAAAAAAATACTCATATATACCTATCAGAAAAAGATAATGGAAGATAAGCCGAAATAGAAATTTGTCCAAAGAAAAATCGGTTTAATAAGTTTAATAGGACCGTTTGGCTGATGTTTGGCAAGATTTAAATAAATAATGATAACGATGACATGTAAACAAGCCATTATTTTATTTAAGCTTTTGATTGGCTGGGTCCCCTTGTGACGTCAAACCAAAGCAAATCTTGATTGTTGTTTTGAGTTCTTACTGACAAGTGGCTATTTTTGGTCACTTTCACCGTTCAAATGAAATTTGGACGTTTCAAACATATTTTTTTTTACAATATTTATCCCTTCCCAAAAACTAAATTATTATATATAACAAATCATTTTCTTCTAGGGAAAAGACTAAGAGTTATAACTTTATAATGGATTTAATTCGTTAATATATTTTTGAATTTAAAATTGGCATTTTTTGGATTTTTTTTAATATAGATACATATTAATAATTTTTAATTTTTATAATGAAAATCAAGATAATACACGACGTTTCGTTCAGTACTCTTTGATAGTTGTCATTTGAGGAAGCTCAAGAGCTTTAAAAAAATGGCAAAGTGATAGAAATGTACTAAGGTAATGAACCAGTAATTTTAGCATAAAATCCAAATACAATTAAGCAATTAATATATATATCTATATATATATATATATTCCACAAGTTCTGAATTCTAAATAATTTTATTTGACTTAATTAGACCTTTAGAGCTTTTTTTAAAGAAAAGATTCGACATAAACTATTTCTTATTATAAAAATTATTATTTATTTATTTAATTTTACATAATACATGGCATATCAACTACTGAGGTCATTAGTATTTATTTAATTAATTTTAAAATTTGATATCCTTCAAATTCTAATTTTTCAATAATTTATCAACAGATTTTTTTTTGATAATACATAATATTTAATTTATATTTTGAATAAAGAAATTATTTTTTGGTTATTTAATCCATGAACTTAAATGAATAATGTAATTTCGATATAATTATAATATAAAAAGCAACAGATTTTTGGGAGTTTTACTAAAATAACTAAAAATTTCAGTATTTTATATTAACTTTAATTGTACCAAAATCTAAATCAAAATCTAGACTTTATTATCCGGATATTATTATTAGTTTGATAGCTGGAGAAATATTAATTTTAATTTTCTGAAAACATGATACAATATGCTTGATAATCAATCGTATTCAAGAGAAAATTTGTACATCTGATAGGTTTGAAATTGAGATATATTATGATTCTAGTCTTTTGTTATCAAATAAGCAAGTCCATATATCAGTATTAGTCAAAAACAAACTCATCTCTCCTTCACTCGGTTGGCTAAATCATTAGTATAAATAATCCCGAATAGATGTGTAGATCTTACTAATTTAACATTTGATTTCGATTAATGAGAATGAAATTATTGACCAATATACCCAGTAATAGTTCATGACAAATCAATTTATTAAAATTAGGAAATTTAAATTATTATTTTAAAACTCACCACCGAGTCCAGGCATAGCTCCCTGTCCAGCGAGATGCCCGCCGTAGGTAGGCTTCGCAGATGGTATATAATATACTGACTGTTTATAAAATTTAATTTAAATAAAAATAATTACTTTAAACAAAAAAAAAAAAAGAAATTGATTAACAATAAAAAATTATATACCTATTGGTTGGTTGACCCTGCGAGAAGTCATATGCTCATCTTAAATATTATGCAAGCCAAACTAACGTGAAACCCTTGATGGCTCATTCAAACAGATGATTATTAGATGGTAAATTATTACTTTTAAAATTATGTATAAATTTTAAAAAGTATTTTTTTGCAACGAAATTTTCTCTGGAGAGAGACGGACTGGTAGAAATTTTAATTGAATGTAATGGAAGGCAGCCCAGGGGTAGTGAGGAAAGAAAAAATTAACACATATCAAATAAGGTGTAATTTATTGGAATCCTTCCTCCTTTCCTTTCAAATCGACGTTTCGGAGGATTTTTCCCTCCTTCTTCAGGGTTTCATTGACCGTCGGTTTGAAAGGAAAGGAGGAAGGATTCCAATAAATTACACCTTATTTGATATTTGTTAATTTTTTCTTTCCTCACTACCCCTGGGCTGCCTTCCATTACATTCAATTTAAAAAGTATTGTTTCTCCAGCATTGCCGAGGATTAAATAAAAGTTGTAGAATTTAACAATTATTAAATGAAATCATGAATTTAATAATGAAATCTCACGATTACAATTATTTGAGATTTTATAAATTTTATTTAAGATTACAAAATGGGGGGGTCGATAGGCTAGTCGGTAGCGTGACAGCGAGCTAACCAGGAGACCCGGGTTCGAATCCGACTCGAGGCAGCCGGCCGAAATCTGACCCCCGGGGGTAGAGACAAATTTTAAAAATATATCTAGTATCGTAATTAGGCTTATGGCTAGAAGGGCCGAAAAGCCAAAAAAAAAAAAAAAAAAGATTACAAAATATTATTTTAAAATTCAGCATCTGAAGATGCAACCAGCATAACAAGCTCTCCAATTCGAATGCATATCTTAGCTAAACAGGCGTTGCCGTCAAATATATCAGTCTGGCGTAAATAATACGTAAGCTAACAACATCTTTTCTTCGAGTCTTTTAAACCAACGGTTATCAACATTTTTATAAATCCAAATTTAAAAATTTAAATATCAATATCAATTTTTCATTTTCATTTCAATTGTTATTTTCTGAATTTTTGAACAGGAAATTCCAAATCTAGAGAGAGATCAAATTCTAATCACTTCTCTACTTTAGAAATATAAACATTTTTTGCAGCCCAAGAACGAATTTTCTCCGAGTTTTTTAAATAATGGTTGAAAATTATTTTTATTCATCTTTCAGACATTTTTTAATCACAATAGGCAAATGAAAATAAATTCAACAATAAGATCGCCCTGCACTCAGAGTTCAGCGTACCAAGTAAAAAAACATGAAGTAATATCGATCCTTAACGAATAATTTATTTATTTGTATCTAGTAGAAGACACCTTCTTTGATTTTCTATTAAAAATGCACAATCAAAACTCTCCTATTCGAATGTGATTTTTTCAACTTCTTAGAGCCGTTTTGTCAGAGAACTAGTTTTATACTTTGATTAAACATTCAAACCATAGAGTAATAGTTTATTTGCTAAAAATCATAAATTGTAAAGATCCGAAGAAATGAATTTTTAAAAATCCGAATTTAGTGTTCAACAAAAATAAATTAATAGATAAATAGATTTCCAACTTTTTTCTATTCTATAAGTCTAAGATCCTGACTTAGGTCGACCTTCACCTATCGATTTTCCTAATGAAATTAATATTTTGATAATATAATGTATTACTAAACAAAACTTGATAGGGTCAACATCCAATTTCCCTGCATAGCTATTTTGAATAAATAATTAACGTTGTTAATTTGATCACATAAATGTAGTTATCGAGTTTCCGGATAAATATATTACCAATCGAGAGTAAAATATGTATATAAAATACCAAAGTTGGGTCGCTATTATTTTTCCCTGCATAAGTCCAGATAGACAGGGTATCAAAAGGTAACTTCGAATTAGTATTTTGTAGTTAGAGAGTTTCCTTTATTGTTATATATGAAAATGTAGATAATTAAAAAAAAAATAATAATAAATAATAAATAAATAAAAATAAATAAATCTAATAAATTAGATAAAATATCTATGCAGGTAAATTGGATGTCGACCCTATCAAGTGTTGTTTATCAATACATTATATTATCAAAATATTAATTTCATCAAGAAACTCGATAGGTGAAGGTCGACCTAAGTCGGAATCTTGTACTATATATAGACAACGTTTTATTTATGTGAAATTAATAATATTTTGATTAATGTGTTTTATTTAATCACAAGTGTGGCTTTGTATTGATAGTATATATTTAGATTTTATTCTTAATGCTTTATTTACCGAAATCTTTTCGGATACCTGAGCAAGATAGACATAGATAAACACCGAATGAGCTGTTTGTTTTTGAAATATCAATTTAGTTGAAGCCTCCATTGAAATGTTTACAAAATATTCTTTCAACGGCAATATATATTTATAAAATTGGTGGTGATTTCAAGTAGGAGAATCGAGAGGGGAAGCGAGTCCATTAATGGTAACACCCCGAGTAATATTTATACTGGCAGCGTTAACGAGTTAAACTAATTAGGTTGTTGTTTAGTTCACGACATCCAGATGGCGTATTGGCCTGAATACACAAATGGCGAGATATCGTGGGATTCCCCTCACGTTAAGGGCTGTTTTACCAGCCACGCGTGCGTGAGTGCATGCGTGCATGTAAAGCTCGCATAAGCACATCTTAGCCGTCACTTACAATTAGGAGTGTAATGATAAGAGCCTCAGGTAAATGGATGCCACACCATTTATTTGGTAATGGCCAATTTTTGCATGAATAAATAAATAAATAACAGAGGTGTAATATTATACGGTTGGTATTATCCTTTCGTTCTTAAAATTAAAAAAAAAAGACTATCTCTAACAAGGGATAAATTCCATATTGCAAAAGTATTTTGGACGATTTATGGCATACAAAAAAGTTTTATACACTCAAAGGTGAAATAAACCGGGAACTCAATGATTTTAAAATAAAAATGATTTAAAACAATTTAAAAAAAATGTTAATATTTTTACTGAATTCTTATTTATAAATTTATTATAAGAGATTAATGTAAAAAAGTCAAAATATTAATAAAAACGCAGTCAAGTGCGAATGAGCCTCATTTCAAGTGTTATTTTCAGCAAAAGTACTCACCTATCTACACTTGGCTGGGTTCGTTAAATTTTACATATTTTTTCCCTTTTTCTTGTAATTATTTTAAAACCATGAAAATTTGTTCATTATATGCATTTATGTTTCAAAAATTCATATAAAACCAATGAATATATTTTTCAACTATTAGACATATGTATATTATTCCCTTTTATATTATACAGGGTGGGGCATAAAGATCTACCACATTTTAAAGAGGTATAAAAATGAAAAAATTTAACTAGAAAAAAACTGAATATATTTTTGAAAAGAACACAATTTTTTTGTTTAATGTATTTTAAACATTATCAGATAAAAAGAGGGGGGGAGGGGGGGGTCAAAAATAAAAATTCTACCCCTTTCGACCAAACTCAACCAAATTTTGTATACATATTCTGTGGGCCCCAAAAGGCTAGAAATGCAAAAACTAACCACCCAAAATGGGGGGAGGGTCAAAAATGAAAATTCTAACCCTTTTGACCAAACTCAACCAAATTTTGTACACATATTTTGTGGATCCCCAGAAGGCTAGAAATGAAAAAACTAACCAAATTTTGTATACATAGTTTGGTCGAAAGGGCTAGAATTTTCATTTTTGACCCCCCCCCCCCTTTGGGTGGTTAGTTTTTGCATTTCTAGCCTTGAGGGGGTCCGCAGAATATGTATATAAAATTTGGTTGAGTTTGGTAGAAAGGGTTGGAATTTTCATTTTTGACTCCCTCCCTCTTTTTTTCGTCTGGTATAATGTTTAAAACGCATTAAAAAAAATATTTTATGTTCTTTTCAAAAATTTATTCAGTTTTTTTCTAGTTGAATTTTTTCATCATCTATCTTCAAATGTGGTATGCCCCACCCTGTATTAATAGAAACCCAGTCAAGTGCCAATCATTTCAAGTGTGCCTACTGTTTTTTTTTAATTTTTTATCCATACCAATTATTTTATAGCATTTTTATCAAAAGTACTTACACTTGCCTGTTTTCGTGAATTTTTACATATTTTTTTACTTGTTCTTGTATTTATTTTAAAACCAACAAAATTTTTTCATTATTATGCATTTACCATATTTGTAAATTAATCAATAATTCCATTATATAATATAAAAAACATACCTTGTCATGTCTAATAGTTTAAAAATATATTCATTTATTTTATATGAATTTTTGAAACAAGTTCAAATTTTCCTTTCCTTTATCCGTTTCCTCTAATATTGTTTCGTCTTTTTTGCACCTTTAACATAAGCGACTACGCTAAAAACTGGAGAACTAAAAGAGCCAATCAGTCAGTTTGGCCCTTTTAGTTTTCCACTATGTTAAATATTGGAAGACTAAGGGCCGGTTTTATGGCGGTTTGTAAACACTTTGTTAAGTTGACAAACGGTCATACGTTAGTATTCAAGTAGCCATCCGGCCCGCTACTTGAATACTAACGTATGACCGTTTGTCAACTTAACAAAGTGTTTACAAACATCCATAAAACCGGCCCTAAAAGGGCCAAAATGGCAGATTGGCCCTGTTCGTTCTCCAGTTTTTAACATAGTCGCTTATGCTAAAGGGCCAATATACCTACAACATTCTTGAATTTTCATTGCCTTGTAATTAATCACGTGATCAGTTAAATTTAAGTATGTATAATAAATATAGCTAATATGTGCCCTTAACCGTTACATAAAAAATCTATAAACATGCAAAAAAAATGAATTGGTTTCGAAGTTTTCAGTTTTAGAAACATTCTGAAAATTGCAGATTGGGCTTTTTTACACCAACACCATCGATATTAATTAGTATTTATGACTACAAGTATTTCTTAAAGGGTAGAGAAAAGTAAATATCAAAGAGACTGTGTTAGATCCTAAATGTAGCAAGATAATGAAGATATACTCCAGTTTGCTTGGCGTGTTAAATTCTAATATATTATTATTAAATATCTTAATGTACACATATAAGCATGCTTTAATAACATATTTAATATATTTTATAGTCTCTTAGAATATTCTGAAAAGAAAAAAAATGAGAATGAAGATCACCTAGATGGATCGTAAAATTTCAAACGATAATGGATATTAAAAGAAATATTAAAAATAGCTATTAATATTTTATTAGGCAAAAAAAAACTAGAAATTATAGACGTTAAATCGAATAATAAAAAAACAATTTGAATTCATTTTTCTTTTTTACTTTCTGAAATGATGACATAGGTTCTTAATCTTCTTATTAGAATAGCATGGTCTGTTGTTGTGATAAGAAAATTTCGTCGACACCACGATATTCAGAGGAAAAATAAATTAAAAATAAATAAATACAAATTATTTTAAAAAATGTATTTTTCAATATTTTAAACATCTTTTTTTTAAGTGTTTCTATTAATTTTTAATAAATAAATTATATTTAGGTAATGATTTCTAAAAATACACATTAATTTTAATTATGTCGTTAATAAAATGTTCCTAAATTGTGTAAAATGGAGAAATAATTAAAAGATTTTCAAGACTGGGTAAACTTTTTGAAAATTTCGTGAATTTGACAAGACAGACAGAAAGTTTTTAGCAGTTAAAAATCCGAAACTACCCTTCCATCGGGAGTTTGTGCTGGCTGGAAAATTCGCCAGTTAACACTTTGGCCTTTGAAGGCAAAAATAAAAATTAAGGTTTACTCTTTTCTACTTTAGGTAATGATTTCTAAAAATAGACTTTAATTTTAATTATGATGTTATAAAATTTTCCTAAATGGTGTAAAATGGAGAAAAAATGAAAATCTGTTCAAGACTGGATAAACTTTTTGAAAATTTCGTGAAATTGACAAGACAAGAGAGAATTTTTTTAGCAGTTATGAATCCGAAACTACCCTTCCATCAGGAGGAGTTTAATTAAAGGTTTACTCTTTTCTACTTTAGGTAATGATTTTTTAAAAATAGACTTTAATTTTAATTATGATGTTATAAAATTTTCCTAAATGGTGTAAAATGGAGAAAAAAATGAAAAATCTGTTCAAGACTGGATAAACTTTTTGAAAATTTCAGTGAAATTGACAAGACAGAGAGAAATTTTTTAGCAGTTATGAATCCGAAACTACCCTTCCATCGGGAGTTTAATTAAGGTTTTACTCTTTTCTACTTTAGGTAATGATTTCTAAAAATAGACTTTAATTTTAATTATGATGTTATAAAATTTTCCTAAATGGTGTAAAATGGAGAAAAAATGAAAATCTGTTCAAGACTGGATAAACTTTTTGAAAATTTCGTGAAATTGACAAGACAGAGAGAAATTTTTTGCCAGTTATGAATCAAAACTACCCTTCAATCTGGGAGTTTAATTAATTTTTACTCTTTTCTACTTTAGGTAATGATTTCTAGAAATAGACTTTAATTTTAATTATGATGTTATAAAATTTTCCTAAATGGTGTAAAATGGAGAAAAAATGAAAATCTGTTCAAGACTGGATAAACTTTTTGAAAATTTCGTGAAATTGACAAGACAGAGAGAAATTTTAGCAGTTATGAATCCGAAACTACCCTTCCATCAGGCAGGATATCATCTGACTGCCACATGTTCATTAGTCATCACTCACTCCTATAGCCTCCACGTCATGGAGTCGTTCCTGCTCGAATAGTTCACTGTTCAGACACTAGGCTCCCGGGATGTAACCGCGGCACTTTTATTTTGGTTACAAGTTTAATATAAGGTTTTACTCTTTTCTACTTTAGGTAATGATTTCTAAAAATAGACTTTAATTTTAATTATGTTGTTATAAAATTTTCCTAAATGGTGTAAAATGGAGAAAAAATGAAAATCTGTTCAAGACTGGATAGACTTTTTGAAAATTTCGTGAATTTGACAAGACAGACAGAAATTTTTTAGCAGTTATGAATCCGGAACTACCCTTCCATCGGGAGTTTAATGTAAGATTTTACTCTTTTCCTAACTTGCTTAAGATTAAAATTAATACTTTAAAATCATGATTCTGTCTAAAAATATGAATTTTTATTTATTTATTTTATTTGCTTTTAACCAATGTGTTTATATATGCCGTTATAATTTTGAATAGTGTCTATCTGCACAGTTTCTTATTATATTATTTTCAGAGGTTAAACTGTTTTGGGAAAATTACCATATAAGTAATACGAGTAAATTATTCGAGAAGTTTGTGATATAAAGTTACTCAACTTGAAAATTCGTTATAAATTTTACACTATCTTGCTTTCTGTGACACTTGTTATTAATTAACAGGTTCCATAGACGATAATCTCAAAAAAGGTAATATCTATATTCAAGATGGGTAAATAGAATTGATAAAGTGCCACGAATTCACTCTATGACATCTATTTACACACAGTTATGAGTGATAATCAACGTTTCTCACCATAAAAATATGTTTATTATTCACTAATGGCGAGCTGTAATGATGATATTTGCTGATTTGTATTTATTAATTTTTAGAAAAAAATATATAAGGTCTGAATGAAACTTTGGTTTGAAAATTTAGAAAATGGTTTGAAAAAAAATGACAAAATATAAATATAATTAAATTTAAAGGAAGGATGTCCTCATGAGTGAATTTGCTGCATCTACACCTGCTTTATAACCTTTGATCAAAGGATTCTCTTGAATCCTCTCTTAATTTGGCCAGGAGACTTCTCAAAGTCATCCCCGAGAATCTTAAAATAGATAACGAATTACTCTATGTTGTTATATATGCATCTATATACTTTATACTCGTATATATATATTATATGAATAAAATGTGACAGGCAATTTAGCCAAATGCATTACTCATTTTGATATAGTTAGATTTAAGTGAAAAGTAAATCTTCCAGTTGTTTACTTCCGTCTAGGAGCAATTAATTAACAGGATGTATACATGTATAATAAACTAAATAGAATAGTTCCTGTTTTAATTTACTGACAAATTGTATCTGACAAATATTACATTTTCTTGGAAAAAAATAATTTTTGTATTATATTTGAATGAGTCAAATTCGCTAAATGAGTTTTAATCTATTAAATCGGTGAAAATATCAAAAGTTTCAAAAATAACAAAAGTTTTTTTGCTTTCTACATTAATATTATTATTAATTTTTAGAGAGTCTGGTGTTGGTGGGAGATTAAACATATTTTCATAAACGAAAAGTAAAAATATTATTCTTGGAAATGATTTAAAGACATTTTAAATTCGTATTTTTCCAGTTATGTAATTTCTATCTCTTTCTCTAAGAAATTTTATTGAGCCGAACGTTTACTTGGACCAGTTTTTTGATAAAACTCTTAGATTTATAGACATTCAGAATTTTCCATGACACGTTTGAGGATTCGGATCATAACCTGTTCATGGAAAATGCTGGATATTATCAAAAAACTGGTCCAAGTAAACGTTTAAGTCAACAAAATCTCCTAGAGAGTGAGATATCAATCAAGTTTCTAGGATGAGTGGTTTTCATTTTATGAAGGAAAAACTGCGATTTTTTTTAAAAAACAGATCATTTCCTGTCATGGAAAACGCTGGATATCTATAAATTTAAGAGTTTTAACAAA
>JALMQS010000623.1:1101860-1178386 GCA_024734495.1 Forficula auricularia | reverse complement strand
CATGGAAAACGCTGGATATCTATAAATTTAAGAGTTTTAACAAAAAATAAACGTTCAAGTGAACAAAATTTCCTAGATAATGAGATAGGAATAAAGTTTTCAGGATGAGTTGTTTTCATTTTATGAGGAAAAACTACGATTTTTTGCAAAAAATTTCAGTTTTTCAAAACTTCAACCCCATTGCGGCAAGGTTTACCATTACCCAATTAAGATGAAACTTTGTTTAAATTGTAGCAAATTCGATCTTGTTTAAAAATGTATGTACTGGTCTTTGTCTAAAACGTCCTCCTTCATGGCCAAAATGGGGAAAAAATTGAAAAAAATACGAGTTTTGTATTGAAACTGATCTGGGTGGGTGTTTTTTGGATCCCCATAAAAATTGAACTATTGGACCAATTTTTTTTGAATGGGGGCGTAATTTACTATAGGACAGTCTTTTATAAAATATGGACCGTTTTTGAGTTATAAGCGAAAAACTGGAAAAAGCCATTAAATTTCGAGATTTTTTGGCCACTAAAAGATGTCCCCCACACTTTCGAGGTCGCAAACTTAGATTTGGCATACCACACCATACCACACGATCTTAGAAAAAAAATATTTTCCCGCAATTAACGTAAGCTGAAACCCCCCTATATACTGAGCTATTCAGTTGTAACCAAAAATATGCTTACTTTAATATTAATATTAATTACCAGTTCAATAAATAAATGAATTATTTAAATATTTTTTCTATCATCTGTAAATTATCTCCCACTTGATGAATCGATTTAATTTCATATTAATTAGAAGAAAACTAGATTGAAAAATAATAAAATTTAGTTTCTTGATCATTAGACTGACTGAAATGCGTCGTTAAGTAAAATTTTGCCTTAAATATATATTACCATAATTCGATAAATGATAAATTCCTGAGGCCTAATAAATGAATAGACAAATCAAGATTGAACCTGATTTTCAGATTCTAATGTATGCATTATCATTAATTTTGAATTGGATTTATTTCAAAATAATCATTTATTGAAATAAAATTTATATTCTTTCAACCGGTGATTTTAAAATAAATATGTAAATTACAGATATATCATTGAATAAAATAAACATAAATATAAATATAAAAAGATTTGAATATTTAAATTTGTTTTTATTTTCGCTTTAAGCCATCAGCAAATTTCGGTAAATTCTTTTCATTTGCTTTTAAGGAAAGAAAAAAATATATCGAATACATTTTTTTATCATTAAATAATTATATACAATGAATTTATTTTTATTAGGTAGATTTTTTAATCAAATAAATAAGAATTAACAGATATTTATTATGGGGTCATTTTAGAAAATCAATTCATACGAAATTGGTTTTTAATCAAATTAATAATTTATTTTTTCTAATAATATTTCCTCGGTAGGCTTGCAAGCTAAAGCCTGTTGGGTGTGTTTAATTTGATAATCAAATTTCCAATTCAAAATGATTTAGTTTTTTATTTTCGTGAAAAAATTTGAATTCGAATTTTTTTTTTCTAATTTTTCAGGTACCTTAAATCCAAAATATTGAAAATCTCTCTCTATATATATGTGCGTATGTGATCAAATAAAATACAAATTTTTTGGCACTAGAACGAACTGAACTATTCTGATTTCTTGACTAGTGATAAGAAGGGGGAATCGGTACAAAAAATAAATACGTTTTTGAATTAACGTGGATTATGGTAATCTAGACAGATCGAGATTAGATATTTTCATGGGACCTGAATGAACTTTCTACGACCTTTCGTTTTTCCGCTATCGTGGGTTTAGAAATCCGAATTAAGATACATGAACAAATGAATATTTCTCAGTTTCATTTTTCAAACCAAAACCCAAAGAGTAAGAAAAATATTAATTACTACTTAAAAAAAAATATTAATAATAATAATAACAATAAGAAATTTAAAAGTCTTGATGCGTACTGATATGTTAATTTTTAAAGGAAGGTGAATGAAATTCAATTGTTTCTTTCCAGTAATTGCTATTTTTACAAGTGGTTTATCATAAATAAAAAATTCTTAAAAAAATAATAAAATAATAATAATAACTCCTATAGATATTTATTATTATTTCAAATTATTTATTTCCAATAATGATGCTGTTGAAGCTTTTATTTTTGTGATTTTTTTTGGCTTTTCGGCCTTTCTAGCCATAAGCCAATTTAAGATAATACTAGTTATTTTTTTTTAATTTTTCTCTAGCCCGGGGTCAGATTTTAGCCGGATGCTTCGAGTCGGATTCGAACCCGGGTCCACTTGGTTAGCAGGCTGTCACGCTAATCCCTAGCCTAACTTGATTCCCCATTTTTGTGATTAATTTTACAATAATACAATATTGTATTATTTATTCGTGTTCAATTATGATTATGTGTGATTTAACTAAAAATTAAAATCTTATCTATTTATTGGCTAACTAGACAAAAAACAAAGTGCGAAGCTAAAAATTTATTTATTATTTATTTTTATCTCTTACTTTTACGATTAAACATACTTTTACATAGGGTAGGGCGCTATGAAAAAATTTTAATTGAAAAAAAGAAGCCGCGACTCGGAAAAGTTTGGGAACCCCTGATATAGGTACTATTCGAAATTTAGATATTTTTTTTTTTCGAAAGAAACAAAAACAAAATGATAATTTAAAATTTATTACCTATACTACTCAATTATTTTTTCTAGAAATAGAAAAATAATATTGGAGACAATAAAAGAGTGTGTCTTCTGCTGGAATTATAAATTTTATTTATTTATATGAGACTATAGTTTTGAGGCTTTACCACTCTTCATCAGTCTATTACATTGATTTTGGAATTAATTTATGAATCATAAACTGATGGGGCAATCCTATAAACTATGGATGTCGTTATAAATAAATAAAATTTATAATTGTGAAGTACACTCTTTTATTGTCTCCTTTCAATATATAAAAATTCTGCTACTTTCGGCAAAAAAACTTTCAATTTAATATAGGAAAATAATAATTGATTTTTTTAAGAATAGATATAAAATATCATTACTCTTGTACTCCTAATATATTAACCCTTGAATACAAATTTATTTTTTCAGTTCTTTGCATTTTATTATTATTTCTAATTGAATTGACAAATATGTTGTTCATTTGATTTTAATTACTGAGAGGTTTTGCTAAAGTACACTTTCATTATGGCTAAACGGACATTAATTAGCCTGGAGAGTGACGTCTTTTCCTTCATCCCCCAATTCAAACTGCAAACTCCAATTGCTCTGTATTTCATTTAAATAGACAGGAGGGCAACAAAAGTTTTGAATTTTGCCCCCCCCCCTTCTAGAGCTTGACCATATCTTCAGCTTACACCCTCTATATTAGGAAAAGTTTCTTTCAACAAGTAGTTGAGATTTTACTTGAAAGTAAAATTGAAAATGTGTGGGTTTCCTAACTAGGGACAATTTTCCATTATATATTATATACATATTTCATGTCTTAATTTTCAAATGTTTAATGTGTGGACTTTGATATAATATACAATTTTTTCGTAATTTCTCCACATAGATACATTCATTTAAGACAAACAGAATCTATTTGAAAATTCAAAATATACCTGATTTTTTGCGTATCTCAAACGAAAGTTATGAAGCCGTCTTAAGATCTAATCAGACTAAGAAGAAAAAGATTGGCACTAGAACAAACTTTTTACGAACTTATGGATGATAAAATTATTGATTTAGAACCCAGAGAGACAAACAGAAAAATTATTGAAAAAACTATAATTCTAGGCTTTTTACCAATTTCTTTCTTTACATGCTCGCATTGCGTTAGGATAATCAACTACAATATATACCTACGTATTGAAAAATTTAAAGTAATGCTTATAAAATAAAAATATATTAAAATTAAACTATTTAAAAAAGTTGCTTTTGTTTCAAAAATTTATTCAAAAACTGAAGATAAAAATTTTCTAAAAAATTTGATCCAGTCACATGATTAAAAATTGAAGCTTGAACTTTTAAAATTTAATTATAATAAACGCCCACAATTATATATATAATTTAGTCATGTAAATAAGCACTTTTTTAGAGTAAAGAAATATTTTTTTTTCTAATTACAATTTTTTAGTTTTTTTTTAGTACAGGTAACCCTCCTAACGGACAGCACCTTACAACACGGTTTCGCTCTAACACGATAGGATAAAGTGCGGAAACCCTCAAACCTATACTGCCTAATCTCATACGAGAAGTTTTAATACTTACGCAATAAAAATGTGAAATTCTTTATACAACACTATACTTCTACAGCACTAGATAACATGATTTTTGCTTAACGTTGTGTTGAAGTTATAAAACTTGACCGTTTTTATTTGTAACATATGTATAATGGTAATTTTGTAGCAATTTAAAACCCACCAAAAATTTTACTGACGCATTTTGCGTCTTAACCCCTCCTCCCTCCCCCTATAAAATGTTTGTTTTTAATAAGTTTTCGCAACGTAACCCCCTTATTGTACTTGCTCTGGATCTCATATAACATGGTTTCATACAACGCGCTATTTTCTAGGAACCTATCTACCGTGTTATAGGATTACCTGCCTATTTATATTTAATACTATATTATTATTGAAATTTAAAAAATACAAATCTATTTATATAAATTAATCTTTGTCTGTACATTGGTTCAAATCGCAAATTTTGGTTGCTTACGTTTCAAGCAAAGTTATAGACGAAAACACCCTCATCAAAATTACGTCTTGTATGTCTGTATGTATGTCTGTCTGTTTCCATCGTTTCCGAAAGTTGCTCGTTGTATAAAAACGGCTGAAGATTATTATAAAATTTCTAATTTAGATCAGATGTCTTCTAACTTACGTTTTTAATGGAGTTTTGATATTTTGACTACAGAAGGGGTTTGGGGGAGACGTATGAATGAAGTATCAAATAACTCTAAACTATTAATACACAAACAGGGACACATAATAAACAAAGTTGTAAGGGGATATGATTTCTGACAACTTTGTTTTAAAAAAAATTCCCCTAAGCCACCAAAGGGAGATGAAAAATGTAAATTCTTGCCCTTGAACAAACTAAACCAAATTCTTGCCACATAATTTCTGGGCCTCTAGAGAGCTAGAAATGCAAAAACTAACCACTATTAGGGGGGAGGGTCAAAAAAAAATGAAATTCTTTTCTTGCAGGCCAAACTCAACTAAATTTTATTACGCAATCTGTGGGTCACTAGAAGGCTAGAAATGCAAAAACTGGAGGCAGGGGTGAATGGGGGTGGGGTGAGAGTGAGGCGGGAGTAGGGTGGGGGTGCATGGGCTGGTGAAGGGTGGAGTTCAGGGCTCTATGCGGGGGTGTGGTGCACTTGAGGTTGGAGGCAGGGTGGGATCCGGGTGGGATGTAGGTGCGGGAGTCAGGTGGGCCTGGTGCAGGCAGGGTTGGGAACCCAGGTGCATGGTACGGGGGCGGGAGTGCTGGAGGGTTCGGGGGTATGGTACGGGAGTGGGGGTGAGGGGGGTTCAGGCACAGAGGTCCAGGGGCGTGCCCCTGTCAGCGCCAGGCATGCCTGGCAAGTCTTTTATAAAAACAATCCAGAACACGTTTGTACAAAAACAAAAGTTTCAGGAGAATTTACTCCCTTTTTCAGTAATTAATTTTAAAAGAAAAAGAAAAAAGAGAAAAAAATGCTTCCTCTAAAATTTAGAAAACGTATTACGATAAATATTTTTAGCAAACAATTTACAGATTGCTTTCTAAATTTAGAGAAAACAACTTTTATTTTTATTTTCTTTTGATAGTACTATTAAACAAGGGAGAAATTCTCTGATTTTAAAATAAAAGTTGTTTTTATAACGAAATCACATTTTTTTTAAATTTATATAAACAATCAATATTTGTTTTTCTTTTACTATTATTATTATTAGGCACTAAAAAAAAGTCGAATTGAAGTGTATTTTCGTGGATCAGAATATATATTTTTTTAATTGTATTCTTTTTCCACATTCATAAAGTAATAGTATTCTGATTTATCAAAAACTTTTAATGTCATTGAATAAAATAATTACACAATTTTCCTATAAATTATTTATTATTTCTTCAATGGGGAGGTTTCTTTCATCTCTATTCTCAACGATATTATTATTTTACGGAACGCAAAATCATCCCGGCTCGTACACACCATCCATGCGGAATTTTAATCATTATAATTAGTCACTGGCTGCTAATTTTTTTTTTTTTTTTATTCGCTTTCCCTTGCCAAAACACAAAAGAGAAAAGCGAACAAGCCAGGCCATAACCGAAACCCTCCACATCACGCATCCCTACTAATTTATTTATATTCGCTAATTGTAGATTAGATTTTATTTTTACACAAAACAAAATTATATTTATTTATAAAATTAAAAATTATTGTTGGCCAGATGAGCAACGAACACGCGAATGTTGGTTGATTCATTTGCACGAGGGAGCTCCGTCCGTTCCAGGCATTCAACGATTAGGGGGCCAGGGGGTCTCACCTTGGGACTGGCTGGGATCAATAGCTGCATTTCTTTCAATTCATTTCACAGAAACTTGCAAAAAATTAATCTTATTGGTAAACTTCAATATTGCTCTTAAATATGAATAAATTTTTTTTATAATAATATCTAATAATAATAATCGAGGGGTGATCCGCGATTGAAAGTAGGTGTACACCTCTTTGGAAGTATTAAATTAGGTTGGAGTTGGTGGTGTTTCACAAGGAGAAAAATTAAAATACAAAGATTTTTTAGTTTACTCTATATATTTCGAGCTCTCAACTCATCGTCAGGAGAACATTGACTAAAGATAACATGATATTTTTAACAGAATTTATTTTAATTTTAATATGATGGACAGTTATTTATGACATAGTGTAATTATGAAAGAATTATCAGAAGGATGGGATGGCTTTAGAGCCGAAAGAACAGATGTAGGGGGACAAAGGGCTGGAATAAAGAAAAGATATTTTTACTTGGAAGTTGCCGAAAATTATGTATCTGTTATAAAGGAGAGCAATAAACTATGGAATGCAATGAGGGTGCATAGCGAAAATTTCATCTCTCATTTTCTATTAAAAAAAAATAAATAAAAATTAAAAATAAACCCACCATACACTCTCATCGCACTCCAATTCAAATTAAATATCATTGATTAAGATGTCAATTATTGGTGAAGTTTTGATGTCTGTTTGATTGTTCAAGATGTTTTGATTAAGGTGTATGGCCTTTTTAATTTCAGCTGACTCCAATAAATCCAATTTCCTACTTTTTGGAATGAAATGTAAAGGGAGGGGTTGGTCGATGAAGGTGAAACAAATGATCTGCAAAAGCCGAGGTGTAACTAAGAGGGGGCATTTGGGTTCAAACTATTCACCTGTAGATTGCGAAGAGATCTCATATGTTCAACGTGGCGTTGATTGAAAGATCTACCTGTTTGCCCGATATAAAACGATTGACATTCCTTCTGATAATTCTTTCATATCTACACTATGTCATAAATAACTGTCCATCATATTAAAATTAAAATAAATTCTGTTCAAAATATCATGTTATCTTTAGTCAATGTTCTCCTGACGATGAGTTGAGAGCTCGAAATATATAGAGTAAACTAAAAAATCTTTGTATTTTAATTTTTCTCCTTGTGAAACACCACCAACTCCAACCTAATTTAATTTTAACAATGTTTCACTATAAACCAACACCGCGTTCCCTAAATTTCTTTGGAAGTTTTTGGAAGTACTTGAAAATATTTGAAAGTGCTTGGGAATATTTGGAAGTAGGTACTTGGAAATATTTGGAAGTGCTTTTGGGAATATTTGGAAGTACTAGGAAATATTTGGAATTACTTGGAAATATTTGGAAGTACTTAGAAATATTTGGAAGTACTTGGAAATATTCGGAAGTACAAGTGGAGGTAGGTGTACAGCATATTAGGTCGCGGTTCACCCTTCGATAATAATTATCCCAAACTCCAAAAACAATCTCAGAGATAGGTGAATATTTCATCAGCAATCCTGAGAAAGTTTGATAATAATAGTTACAAATTAAATAAGGGCTATTCAAAAAGATGGACCTAATTACCTATCGATCATCACCTGTCAAGGGGTGGTAAACCAAACTTTGAAATCCGAACTTTCCAATACCGCACTTAAGTGCTTTGACATTAAAATTTAATAAAATTCAGAAAGTGGAGTTAATCGATTTTGCAAGTGAACAGTGACGAAACCTGAAAATTTTCATGGGGGGGGGGGGGGTTCAATCCACAAAGGAAAATATTTAGTGGAATTTGTTTTTATTAAAACAAATAGTCCAATTAAATTGTGTTTTTACCCGGAAAGTTTTGGGGTAGATGTACTTTCTTCGACCGTTTATGATTTTGGGTGCGCTGAATCCGAATCTGAGGTTTTCTAACGTGACGGAAATTTCGTCATGGAAAATGCTGGATATCTATAAGTCTACGAGTTTCAACAAAAAAGTGGTCCAAGTAAACGTTCAAGTCGACATCCTCTGGTTGAAAAGTCACCAACCGTTACTGTTATACAGATGTGATTGTTGCTACTCTTAACTTTAGAAAAAATAATTTTTAAGAAAAAAATAAAACCGACTTCAAAAAAATTAAATGCAACAAATAAAATACACCAAAACGTATAAAATAATTATTATCTTATTTAGTTACAACTAAACGACGAAATATTAACATGAAATTACTTTTTGAAGTCGGTGCCAAACATATACATTTTATGAATCGCACTCGACGGATCTTACTTAGTACGTTTGGCAGGTACGCTCGCTTATAGGTATAGTTTGTTTGGCATCGACTTCAAAAAGTAATTTCATGTTAATATTTCGTAGTTTAGTTGTAACTAAATAAGATAATAATTATTTTATACGTTTTAGTGTATTTTATTTGTTGCATTTAATTTTTTTGAAGTCAGTTTCATTTTTTTCTTAATTTTTTTTTATTTTTCTCTTTTTAGTGATGTTATTAATAGTGATCATATCATCAGAACTTGACCAAATTAATATGACACCATCCCTAAGATACCCCCTTTCCAATAAAAAAAGAATCATCGAAATCGGTTCACAAACAAAGAAGTTAGGCCTGAACAAACCTAACAAAAAAGGTCTAATACCAATGAAAAAAATGGGACCAATCGGAAGCTAGATTGAACCCAATGTAAAAAAAATTTCAAAATCGGTTCACAATTGGCGGAGATATGAGGTAACATAGATACAAAAAAAAAAAAAATTCAGTCGAATAGAGAACCTCCTCCTTTTCTGAAGTCGGTTAAAAATGAACTTTTATCAGTTGTTTAACTTTACTTAATATATGACCAAGAAATTTTCGTTCTCTTATTTAAGATTTTGATAAAAAGTATAATTAGCTAATTTTGGATAGTTTTTCTTTATTAAAATAGTTATAAAAATTTATCCAATCTAAATTCAGTTGAATAGCCTACGCATCATCATCATTCATTCTAGGTTGAATAGGAAGTTTAAGATTGATGAGGAATTAGTTTCTTTTTTCGAAAGATAAAAACGAACGATTTATTTTCTATACAACCAATGTCTAATTTTGAAACCGAGGTGATTAATTTTTGACTATTCAATTTTTTTTATTTACGTGGAAAAACTTTTTCCAGAATTTGAACGAACAGCCATTATCTTGAAAGATCGACAACAATTAATAATACTAATTCAAACTATTAAATTTGGGTGAAAATTGTTAATATTATTTTTTTGAAGTTTTAACAAATAGTACCTGGCCACCGAGCGATGCTCGGTAAATGTTTGCTTCAGTTAATAGCTATATATTAATCCCCGAAACCCCCTCGCCCCCCGGACCCCACCACTTCACCCCACATCTACCCCAGCCCACGAACCCAGTTTTTGCATTTCTAGCCTTCAGTGGCCCATAAATTATGTGTATATAGGTATATAAATAAATACGGTATAATTTTTATTTTTTAATTAAATAACAATTTTTGAGTTTATCAATTAAATTGTCAAATTAATATTTGTGGATTTAAAACTCGATTTTTATTCAATAAAATTTATTAAACCAATTATTTTACATTAATGTATACATTGTATTTGAGCTTCGACTCCGGAGATTACTTCTCCACCATCGAGTGTCCTTGATTATCCTTTTAGTCCTTGTTTTTAATAAGAGGAAAAACTAATTAAATAAAAAAAACTCTTTTCCGATAATTATTCCAATTCCATTATTATTTCAATATCCTCAAACTAATCAATAAAATTGCCCAATTTTTAATATATAATAATAATTGTAATAATCTTATTGTGGGATATAAAATTAAAAAACCAATTAGTTATTAAAAGGAAATTGAATAAAAATGTAAATAAACATTTTTATCGAGACAACCACCTGTGAATAATTGTTTCAATTAACAAAAAACCCACCAAAAACAACTTAGCCGAAGATGAGACCGTGACAGATCGAATGTCCAACACAAAACTCTCCTAACCCGTGAATTTCATCCAAATCGTTAGAGCCGTTTTCGAGAAACCGATTGGATATATATATATACAATTTTTGCTCGTTTAATATAATAAAATAAGATTAATGAAAAAACAAATTAAAAAATCACCAAAAAAATCATTTAAAATTTAGTTTAATAGAAACAGGATTAAATTGTGACGTAACAAATAGTAAATTTTTCAAGTACGAACTACACATGCGCAATTTATGTCCCTCACTTGACCATCTTCAGTAGTACTAAAATTTGAAAAATGAAACATTTCTTCAATTTTTTTTAAATAAATAATAATAATTAAATAAAATTATTGTCTATTATTAGTTTGTGACTAAAAAAACCTTTAAATTTAAAAATAATTATTTGTTTTGTATTTTGTATTTCTTTTTTTTTAAGTTTGTATTGTAAAATGTTTTTATATTTTATTGGTGAAATTTAAAGAGAAAATGGCCTCTGGTCACCTAATAAATAAAAAAATTTTAAATTTGTGTTGTAAATTTTTTTCTCTATGTATAAACTTTGGTATACCATATTTCATATGAACTAAGCCCAGGCCTACTTCCGATCGAATCGAAATCAGCCCTGGATGAAAGCCAGATCAATATCTTTCGGAAAGCATAGTCATAACAGATTAATACTAACTTATCTCGGCTACAATTCGTAAATATTTTTGATTGATAACACAGATAACAGAAATGACAGAATGCTTAGCATCGCATAAGCTAATTCATTTCTAAATTAGTGTCAAGCCCCATCTTATTGGATCGGAGATGTTTACCTAACCATGATGATCAAATTCAACGTTTTGTCTTCTGAATAAACAGATGATACATAATCAAGGAGAAGCTAGAATTATCACTATTGCGATTTATTTATTATTAATCAATTGATAACGTGTAATTGACATAGGTAATCCAATTCGGATTTATATAATATGCACCTGAATATTACGGAGAATAATTATCCCTAAAATAGTATAATGTTTAAATAATAATAATAATCATCATCATCACCAAGTATACAGTCCTAAGACTGGTTTAACCACCCGCCTCTAGTCAAATCTATCCCATGCCAATTTTTTTATTTTCACAAAAATAATATTCGTTTAAATTTAATAGTATAATTATTATTATTAGTTGCATATGTACCCGTACCTTAGGATCACGTAAAGCCCTTCATCATATAAGAATGGATTTTTTAGATGTTACTTTCCCATGTACCACAATTTCTTCTCTTGAGTTCGTAGTCGTCCGAGTCTCCAGAATCTGAATACCATATACGAAAATTTACATTAAATCTGAACGCTCGGTTGACATCTGGTGACGGCTTATAGTACAATAATTCTAGTATAATGATTAATAAGTCCAATAGGATAATTATTATATTCGATAAAGATATACAGAGAGCCAACAATTCAAAGATCAATAACTCAAGATCTCTTCAAGATATTTTAAATTTTATTTCTTCACGAGAAAATGCATAGAGTCTCGTTTTTACTGACTACTTGGAAATGGCGTCCCTTGTTATTGATTCAAGATTGAAGACATCGAATTACGCTCTGTACAATATACATATTATAATGCTAAATACAAAGATACAAATTGGGTAAACACGTGTGCTTACGTCAATAGTCATTTTAGGCCTTCATTGATGTTTACTAAGGGGCTGTCCATGAATTACGTGACATGAATTTCAAGATTTTTAGACCCCCTATCCCCTATATCGCATTCTGTCACATTTTCATTGAGCCTACCTTTGAATTGTGACGTCACAGTATCACTAATAATAACCTGAAATCTAAAAAATATATAAGAAAATTTTTAAAATTATTTAACTTGACTTTTGTGATATCATAATTTGTAAGATTCCCGGGCTCCCCTGTCACATTTTTTCACAAATCTAAGATGCCCCCCTTACAAAATTGAGAAAAAAAATTACTATATGACTTTATTTATGCACGGCCCCTAAGGAATTAAATATTTGTTAATGATAAGTAAAAAATAAAAGAAAGAATTTTCAAAATATTTTCTCTATCTTTTAAATAAAATAAAATTTCTAAATCGGAAGGCCAAACAGGAAATAAATCCAAAATCCTGAATAAAAAAAATCACTAAAAAAAAAATTGCCATTTTAATCATAAAGTAGATAATGTAAAAATTTTAAATAATATTAATTTCATATAGCGTTATTTAAACACTTCTCAACTTTAAAAACTAAAGATAGTAATTTTATACACATTTGGATTTTAAATATTTAATATATTCAAGAAAATAATGGAGTTATACAATTATTAATAATAGCCAGTATTTATGGAGTGTGATTTTTTAAGAGGGATACAATTTTTGGCCGTAATTTTATTAACTCTAATATTTTTAAAATAACACAAAGAACTTCGTTCCTGAAGGCGGTCTCCAGACCGCACAAGTTTGAATTTTTATTTAAAGAAAAAGCAATACATACAATTGAGGTGGTCCACATAAAGATTTAATATTTCTCGTTCATTGACAGTAGATTCGTGACTTACCTGAAACAAAAAAAATAATAATTAGACAATTATATAAATATACGAGAGGGCAGCAGTCGTAATGTAAAGTCACAAGGTGTGTTTAAGTCAGGGGAGAGAAAAAAAAAGAAAAACATGACACAGAATATTTAATTATATATGTGTAAAATAGTTTAATTAATTTCCTTTAGGCTGTTTTGATTGCCTCGTTTTGATTAAAGCTATGACACAATCATACAAGTTAATTTATTAATTGCAGGATAAATTTGAACGACACAGTGGGTATGTCTTTCGGTGGTTTGTTTGATGCGGTTTGGATGTTTTCATCTGCTATATATAGCTAGAAGGTGTAGGTGTATAGAGCTTAGCTGCTAGTGTCGATCAAATTCATCTGGAGTTGAGTTCAAATCATGTTTGGTAACATTGCACAAACAAACATCATCATCTATTTATAATCGCGTTCTGCCTCTGTTTGGCAAATCATAGTTTGTTTTTTGTTTTAATGGGAGAGAAATATTATTAATTATTATTTGTAGTAAGAGAAAAGAAAAGAAAACTGAATATATACATTAGGATGGCCAAAATAAAGGAATATTTTTATTTTTGTTCTTGAATTAAAATACAGTCGACTCTCGACAAATCTAACCTCGATAATTCGAATTTTTCGATAATTCAAACTCTTCAGCTATTAACTTAGGCAAATCGAAAAAATGCTGTGTATCTTGATAGGCTCGATAACTTGAAATTTTTTTCGTAACAAGAGGAGAGAGCACTTTCTATAATTCGAACTAGGGCACTTCCCTTTTTATAATTCGAATTTTTCCTAGCAAAAACTATTCTTAATTTTTTAATTTTGTATGTTATTATCTATTACAATGTTAAGACATATGTAATTTTTTCTTTTTTTTGTCGTTTTCATTATTTTTACTTTTTTACTTGAGGCTATATATAAAACTTATATAAGATCATACATATTTTCAAAAATACTATACATGTTTTTAAAAAAATCAGCTCGATTAAAAATTTTTAAGAGGGCGCTCAAGATTTTTTTAAAACTTCCAAAATGGTAGAAAATTTAATTTTTTTTTCTCATCATTTTATTATTGACTACTTTGAAAATTATAAATATTCTGAAAATTTCAAGTCGATATAACAATCAATCAAGGTCACTGAAGATTTTTTAATTTTTACAGTAATGTACTTAGATGTTTTCGAGTGACCTATGAAAATAAATATTAAAATTCTTTCAATTTTTTTCTTGTTGTTGATAGCTTAACGAATAGAAGACTTCCTAAACATTTCTATTTGTCAAGAAAAAAAAATTAGTATTTATATTTCCAGGTCTCTCAAAAAATCTAAAATACCTACACTACATTAAAAATTAAAAAATCTTGAGCGAGCTAAATAAATTGATATCTCGACTTGAAATTTTTTGAATATTTATAATTTTCAAAGTAGTCAATAATAACATGAAGAGAAAAAAATTCAATTTTCTAACATTTTGGAAATTTTTAAAAATTTTGACTGACCACTTAAAATTTTTTAATCGAGGTGATTTTTGGTGAGCATTTTAAAAACATGTTAAATTAATATAAGTATATTTTAATTCGATATCAAAAATAAAAAAAATATTCGTTTTTTGGGCCACCTTAGTGTAGTATATCTTTATTGAAATTTAGGGATGAGACTAGAGGCCTTATAAGCAGCTGGTATACTTATTTATAACCTCTGCATTATTTTAAAATACCTGATAAGTTAGAATATAATCTAGAAACGACAATATCCTAATTTTGAGGGACCACATATGTGATAAGTGGCTAGGACCTACTGAAGTAGATGATTTTGGGTTTGATGGATATATGAGCCTTTCTGGGTACTTCTCTGAAATATGCATACATACATACATACATACATAGGTGAGAGATTTTTAACAAATATTTCGGATCCCAAAATTCGACTTTAATGATTTTAATTTTACAGAAAACTTTATAAAAATAGTTACTATTTTTGTAAAGCTGGAAATAATTCATTTCGGTCTTCTTGTGTATTAAAATCAATTTACTAATAAATATATACACTCGAATATTGAATAAATTGAAAAGGAAAAAAACATTCTCCTTTTTTTGTTGATCGAAAGTACTCGAGTACATAGCAAGATTTATTTTTATCGCTCATTCTCATAATAATTATAGACCCTTTTCAGGTGAAGTAATATTGTGTTATATTCTTTCTGCTTGTTCGAATGGAATTGTTTTGAAATTCTAATCTTGATCAGTAAAAGATTTCAATCGTATTTCCGCATGATCAATTTATTGGATTTCTATCAAGCTGTGGAAAGTAATAAGACTTATAAGAAGGTTCCGTTTCATGTTTTTTTAATCAATTGCAAATATCCAAACGATTGTAAATTACATTTTATTTAAAGTAGCCGTGAGATCATTCCAAAATGATGTAAAGCTTTATGATTTAGGTACACACATGTGAACATTTTGAAAACGATTAAGATCTGGAAATGAAAATTTTATAATAGAAAAACAGTGGGAGTGGTATCAGCTTAATCTGAGACGTTATAGATAAGTTTTCTTTCATGTCAGAAGGGTTGTGATTCCCTTATGACTCAGTTCCAAGCACCTAAGCGGCCTTAGTCAGTGGTTATGTCAAAAATAGAATATACTCGAATATATATGTAATGCATTTCAAAATTTTAAAAATATAATTTTAGGATGTAAGGTCATTTGAACAAAGTTCTTTATTAAATAAAATTAAATAAATTGACTAAAATGAAATTCGTAATGAAAATTCGTTCATTATTAAACATGAACATTTTAGCCAGTGAGTAAAAATTGCTAAAATTAGGAATAAAGGTTTTCTTTCTAGATTTAGATTTATCTTATGTGGCTGATTATTGGGTACTTGAACTTTAAATAAATTGCAAGGTAAATTTGAAACGTTTCGCAGTATATTTTTCTGCTTCCTCAGGCAATTTTTAAACTTAACCTCCTGATTGAAAGTAATCGTAATATGGTGTAATGAACTATATATTACTTATTACAAGGAGGTTAAGTTTAAATATTGCCTGAGGAAGCAAAAAAATATACTGCGAAACGTAGAAACATTAACTTTCAATTTATTTCAAATCCAAGTACCCAATAACCAGCCACATAAGAAAAATTTTCAACATGTGGCTGATTATTGGGTACTAAATTTTCAACATGGACGAAAACAACACGAATTTAGATTAATGTTTATGAGAATTTTATAAAATTTATCCTCACTGAAACCGGCAAATAACATCTCAAACAATATCTTTATCAGGATACCATATATTAATAGTCGTCAATAAATAAATTGATGAGTTTCATTTTTCGATATATTGATGAAATGATTTTTTTAGCATAAGCCTATCTGTTATTTTCTTTTAAAATTATCGACCTTAAGATTTAAAATATTAAAATTTATAAGTGTATAGATAAATATATATTTTTGGTCTTTTATTATAAAAGTATGTGTATTATTAAAAAGAGATTCGATGTGTTCCCGCGGGATTCTTTTTTCATTTAGATGAGATGTGCGCCTGTTATATCCACTTTGAAAACCGTAGGGACTTTAAGCACAAATAGGTAGTTTTTGAGAATGGCCACATTTTTCTCGAATCTCTTTCTCATGGGAATCTAAATAGCAACGAGTAAGAACACCTTATTAAAATCCAGGAAAAATAATTATAATTGAAAAATTTACAATTTAAATAAATATAGGTATTTATCAAGAAAGAATTTAATTAAGGTAAAACATCTAAGATTTTAGTTAATAGAGTAAAGGGTGTGTAGTTTCACTGTGAAACTACACACCCTTTACTCTATTAACTAACATCATGTTTCACCTAAAACCTACACCACTTTCCATAAGTAAAATCTAAGATTTTAGTATAATATTTTTATATTGCATATCATCATATCATTCTCTTTAATATGTATATTTGATATCAGAGTGTGTTTTTGTCTCGAGGGTCGAACTAACAAGCCCGACAAGCGTGTTAGTACTCGGGTTCAATTCCTGAGGGTACGAAGCCCTCTGATATGAAATCTAAAAATCACATACTACTAAAGCTGCCTCTGTTTGTTTGTAACTAACTATGTCCTCCCCCCTGGGGTTGGGAGGTGGGGTCCAGGGGAAAGGTGGGGGTTCAGAGGGCTGTGCCTGTGTCTGTACTTATATAGGTATACGGGGTTGGGGATAGGGTCAGTGGTTAGGGAGTTGTTGGAGATGGAGGAGAGGGAGTGTTCAAGTGACGGTGGTCCAGAGGCCAAAGCCCCTTGGTTAGCAAGGGGCTCACTGAAGGCGGACCTTGCAGCTAGTAGTAGAATATTATATAATTATATAATATTATATAATATCTTAGATTTTTTCCCTTAAATAGTAGATTCTTTCTTGATATATTTGGTTTTCACCGTGAGTTGTATTTTTGAAAAAATCCATCTAATTTTAAGATACTCAAACCTTCAGGTTAATTATTTTAAATATATTTATTATTCATTGATAAATATGGAAAAAAAAGTTAATCTCAAGAAATTCTAACAATTATTTCAAAACTTCGGATTTACATAAAAATTCGAAATTTAAATTTTCGAATTTCGAATTATTTCTGAAATGTGAATTTGAATTTAATTTTACTAAAAATCTTCAGGACAAGAATAAACTTTTTGGCCCAAGACGCTGCCCGCCAGGTCCACCAGCGGCACGCCCCCAAAGCTCGTAATGCCTACTATGATAATAGAATATATTCATAACTAAGAAAATGAAAATTAATATAACGAAAATATAATAATCAAATACGCATATCTAGTATTTAATACGTTTTTGAACATAATATAACTAATTAGAATACCTACTAGCAGAGGCAATTGGGATTAAATATCAAGATGAGTGAGTTTCTCATTTGTCTGCTTTGGTGGTGAATATATCTATATTGAATTCCTCCAATAAATTACCATTTCTGTAAAGTCTAATTAAGAGAGAATAATATAAGTAATTGGTATTCACAAAGTTAGTATGGAAGCTGTCTGATTACAATTAAGAGAATGTTTTCTACAAATCAAAATATAATTGAAACTTGTCTAAGTTCAACAAGACCTCAACATTACTGAATAAAGAAAATGTGTGAGCTTCATCCACATAAGCTCACGGGGGTAAGTGAAAATTGGATAGTGGAGATAGAGAGTAAATCTTTGAATCGAGAGGCTTCAGGTTCGAATTGCGCATGTATCAGGATTTTTTATCAATATATATATATTTAATATCGCTGGTGTGGTCACAATCTCTCATATGCTGACATTCGACTAGATACCCAACACATTATTCCTTTCTCGGACTCAAGGCTTGTCTCTTTCACCTCCACCGAGACATTTCCCCTTTATAGTAACAAAAATTTTCAAACAGAAACGTCGCTAAAGAAGTTTCACTTCAAAAAAACAAAACAAAAAAAAAAAACGAAACTACATCGAAAATGTATCGTTTTCGACTTAACATTAACTATAATTAAGTAATGGAGAGGGATTCAGCCAATGGGTAGCCTCTGCTGAATAAAAAACTCCCAATTATGGAGAACGTTTCGGCTTTAATTGAATAATGCCATCATCAGTTCCTAAGAGAGTATTAGCGACACAATTAATTTTATAAATAAATTGTCCGCAGGCAGAGTTGTTGTGAATTTTATCATAATATACAAAATTATATGAATTACAAAATGGTACATAAATCTTGGTGTGTTCTCACTTGATATGCGCAACGTCTCAAGTACAGTATTTCAGTTCAGTATTTGTACTTGAGACGTTGCGCATATCAAGTGAGAGCACACCAAGATTTATGTACCATTTTGTAATTCATATAATTTTGTATATTATGATAAAATCCACAACAACTCTGCCTGCGGACAATTTATTTATAAAATTAATTGTGTCGCTAATACTCTCTTAGGAACTGATGATGGCATTATTTAATTAAAGCCGAAACGTTTTCCATAATTGGGAGTTTTTTATTCAGCAGAGGCTACCCATTGGCTGAATCCCTCTCCATTACTTAATTATATACATATACAGCCATCAAAATTGTATCAACTTAACATTAACTATGCTGTGGATGCTGGGCATTTCTATCATTTCAAAACGCCAAGAGTATTTTCATACAGGGTTACCAAAAATCCTTTGTTAAATTTGAAAAATAATACAAAATTCTGCATTTATCGATGAATTTTACAAAAAGTGAGTGTATGTATCATTTCTATATTATTTGTCGAAAGAAAATTACAAAATCTTTTATTTGGAAACCGATATTACAAGTCTTATGATCCTAGTCGGCTGATACGGTTGAGAATCTTGGAAAGTTGTATGTTAGGGTTCGATTATGTATTGGCGATAGGGTTTCTTTTTTTCAGCAGACATACCGTGTGCCTTGAAACTTACGCTGTATTTCAAAAGACTAGGTATACGTTGTAAATAACCGGTGTCCCATCGTAATTTTATTTAATTCAACCAATTCAAAACTCTCCTCTCTTTAGTTAGTTTCGAAATTCCCCATGGTAAGCGAAAAATAAAATAAAATTTTAAAATTGAAGGATTATATTTTAGGTTAAAATAAAACAAAATGAGAGGTGTGTTTTTAATAAAATAATTTTTAATTATTTCTAGAGACTATGAACTCGAGGCATTGCCTTCATCATCAGTCTATCTACAAATATTTCAAAATTAGTTACAAATTAAGATTTATACATAGAAAATTTGAAAAATATATAATGTCTTTTTCTTCATGTTTCTTCTTGGGAGATTAGAATATAACTGGCTCAATATCTGGGTTGCTCTTTTGTTTAGGCATTTTCTAATGAGTTTTACCTGAATAGATGGAATGTTTTTAAGGGTCATTGATAATTTCTAGTTTTTCATTTAAAGATTCAATTGGGCTTTTTCCAGAAGTTTTAAAATTTCAATGGATTTCTTTTGAAAAGAATTAAGGGGTCATTGACTTCTTTAGTCAATTTAATTTTGGATTGATCTGGAAAACTGCGATTGTGAGCATTTAAATGCTCTGCAAATGCATAATTTTCATATTTTAATTTGTGAAGCTCTCTTGTGTTCATTGATCCTAATGGATGAATTTCTTTCCGTTTTTCCTATATAAGTTGCATTGCAATCTTGGCATGTCAGTTTGTATACACCGGATTTTTCATTTTTCGGAATTTTATCTTTGATTTGACTTAATTCACTTCCTAATGTATATGGTGATCTAAAGATTGTCGCGTACCTAAAGATTTTAATTTATGTTTTATTTTTCGGACATCTTACCATAATATGGTAATATTAGTTTTGGCAGATCGTTAATTTGGGAATTTTGTGAATAGATTAAATTTAAATTTGATTTTTGAATTTTTTTACCTTTTAATATTTGATCTATTAAATTGCTTTCATAACCATTATTTATAGCTATTTTGATTATCTCTAGTTCTGTTAAAAATGCTCTTTCTTTAATGGGATACTATTTAAACGGTGGATGTTGAATGGAATGCTGCCAATTTATGTGACATTGGTCGACAAGCCATGTTGTGATTACGGTATCTGTAGATGTATCTTTCCTATAAATTTCGAATGTGTGTTTATTTTTTTCAATTTTAATTTTAAGGTCTAAATAATTTAATGTTTTTTCTTTTTCTTTTTCTACGGTAAATTTGATTTTTTTCATGTAATGAATTTATATGTTTTATGAATTTATTGAGAATTTCTTTCAGTCCCTGTCATAAGACAATCACATCGTCAACATATCTATAATAATATTTGATATATTGAGAGAATTCGCACTTTATATTTAAAAATTGTTTTCGAAATGTTTTAGAAAAATTTCTGAAAATAATGGTGACAGAGGGTTTCCGATTGCTAAGCCATTTTTTGTTCATAAAATTTATCGTTGTATTGGAAAAAATTGTGATTTAGACATAACTCCATCAAATCACTTGGGCTGTTTTCTTTTATGTTCAAATTTGGACATGTATAAATTATCTGGTCAACTAGGTCTTTTGTTTCTGAAGAGAGAGACGTTTGTAAATAAACTTATGATATCTAAAGAGATTAATTTTGCGTTATTGGGGATATCTATGTTTTTAATTTTATTTATTAAGTCTAGCGAATTTAAAATTGAGTGATCTGGTTGAAAATTAGTTTTCTTTGAAGATTTTATTTAGACTTTTGGCTAATTTTGTTACACACGCTCTGGTAGCTTACTACAGGTCTAATTGGTATTTCGTCTAGTTTTTCCGATTTATGAATTTTCGGAAGGGAATACAATCTAGGACACTTTGGGTTCTTTTCTATTAATGACATTTTGGTTTTTTCGTTTAAAATTTTGGAATTTTTAATTTTGCCTTTTAATGCCTATTAATGCCTTCGAAACTATAGTCTCTAGAAATAATTAAAAATTATTTTATTTAAAAAACAAGAAGACTCTCTCATTTTATTTTATTTTTAACCTAAAATAAAAACAATTCTGTTACCATCGACAGTGAAATCTTTTATTCAACTAATAAATGAAGGATTATACTTTGGACAGCATTTTCTGGTTGAAATGTCACCGCACTGGTAAAGGTATGTATGTTATATCTATTTGTCGTATAATTTCGATCTATTGCGACTTTAGTGTTAACCCAAATGCCCGAAAAACAAGTTTGGTATTTTGGGTTTGACTCCCGATGGAGCAATTCATCCTGGTAAGAAATTAAATATATCTATAAAGACTTTTTGATTCAGCATTTAAATTTTTTTTAAATTTAAAGTTGATGTCCCAAAAATAGAGTCTTTATTCTTGCAGTTTTGAAAAACACAATTTTCGTTCAAAAATTCAAAAAACTCACTTGTAGTTTTTTATATTTTAACAATTAACTTTAATTACATAATAGATACTTTCTAAAATACTGTCCATTAATTATATATTTTTTGATTCATGACAACCGAATCCATTTAGGAGTTAAATAAAGCCTCAGCACCACCGTGACTTACGAATCCATTTACCATTGAAGTTATCAACAAATAACTTTTAAGATTTTCTCTAAAGAGTATGTGTGCATCTAATCTTGATTGTATAAATTTCTTAAAAAGCACTTTTTGAGAAGGGTTTTTGTCCTTCTGATTAACAACTTTTTCCAAAGTTGATGTTTGCTTGAAACTCAGCTCACTTTGCAGCACATTAATCTTGTAAAAAGCCTTTGTATGTAGGCGGGACTTGAATTTGTTGGGAATTATAACACTTATTCATTGAAGAGATATTTAGTCATCTTCGAGTGAACTTCGAACTTTGTAGAAATTTCTCAAGCAAAAATATTCTTGATACTTTTAGTTAAAATAAAGAAAACATTAAATTAAGTACTTAATCAATTACTTTTACTTTATATTTATGTTAAAAAATGAATTTTATAATATTAGACGACTTTTTGACTTTCTTTATGTAATGAAATATGTAGCTAGAAACTTTTAAATAATTAATAAAGTAAAGGGTGTGTAGTTTCACAGTGAATGAAATAAAACTCAAAGAGGTTTATACAAACTCAATATATTTCGGATTATTAGTCCATCATCAGGAGTTTGCAAGTTAAAACTAATAATAATTGAACGAGTGATCACAATTTTTAACATCTAATCATGTGTACCAATATAACGAAACATAACATTCAATTCATTATATTGGTACACATGATTAGATGTTAAAAATTGTGATCACTCGTTCAATTATTATTAGTTTTAACTTGCATTCATTGAATGTTATGTTTCGTTATATTGGTACACATGATTAGATGTTAAAAATTGTGATCACTCGTTCAATTATTATTAGTTTTAACTTGCAAACTCCTGATGATGGACTAATAATCCGAAATATATTGAGTTTGTATAAACCTCTTTGAGTTTTATTTCATTCCCTGTGAAACTACACACCCTTTACTTTATTAATTAATATCATGTTTCACCTAAAACCTACACCACTTTCCCTAAGTAAAAAAAAAAAAACTTTTAAATAAGGTAAGTGTATGGTTGAGAGTCCTTATGCTGTTATTTTAAGACAGCATGATACATAGACACCATTTTTTAAAAGTTTTGAAAAAAAAGGAACACAGTTATCAAAAGGATGTTACCTTGTGGTAATTTATTATAGTATGAATGCATCAATAAAAATTAGCCAATCACTCTTTTCAACTCTTTCACAGTGAATTGTTTTCAATTAATAGTTAGTGTGTGCATTTTTCTGCATTGTGTTGTTTTAGAGTTCTACTAACCGTTTGCAATAGTAAACTCGTCAAGTGCATAAATTCTGAATATTTCTTCACTAAATACACGAGTTTTTATGTAGTCGTTTTCAAGAGATTGTTAAGTTAATAGACTTAAGGTAAATTGAAGCTTCTGAGTCTTTTGTTAATTAATTCCTCTATGATTCACTAGGAGAACAATATCCCCCTGTATTGTGACGTCACACTATCACTTTTATACCCTTTTTATACACTTTCAGGTTGGAATAACAATAATAACCTGAAATCTAAAAAATATAATTGACATTTTTTAAAAAATTTTAATTTGACTTTAAGATCCCCTGGACCCCCTGTCACAAATCTGAGATGTCCCCTCCCTTATTACTGTGTGGACGGCCCCTTAGGGGATTTCAATATTTTATAAAAATTGTTGTTTTGAGTTACAACGTTGTTTCCTCTGGTGAATCCTAGAAGAATTAACAAAAACACTTAAAAGTTTTAATTCCCCTTCGTACTAATGATAGTCTTTGGAAACTGCATTTTAAAACGACTCCGGTATTACTTAGGTGTCAAAACATAGCTTATTTTGATGATATTATCTCAATAAAAATGCTTAATCTAAGTGGTTAAAAAAGAACCCTCTTTTTTAAAAAACTCAACCACCAAAACATCAGTCAAGATACAGTAAAGTTATGGTATTTTAGGAGAACTATTAAGGTGATTGCCATGAGAGCGTTCAGGTTTAATCTGAATAAGCTGTATCAGATAATATAACTTTCAAAACCCACTATTTTTGTAAAGACTCGGAATGTACAGTAAACTTTACTTATGTTTGAATAATGGGATGTTAGATGGTTGACACTTCTCTAGATTATGTATATGTTGCAGTAAAAACCCGTGTTTTAGTAGGAACGGGTTCTTATTTCTGAATGCCTTTGTGGCAACAAAATTTTACTGATGTTGGTTGAGTTTGTTCAAAGGTCTAGAATCTTCATTTTTGACTTTCCGCCTTATTTTCAAATGTTTTTTAACGAAAATGTCAAAATTTATAAGTAAAGTTGTAGAAGATGTAATTTTTGACATTTCCGTTTAAAATTTTTTGACAATAAACACCCGAAATGAGGCGTAAGGTCAAAAATGAAAATTCTAGACCTTTGAACCAAACTCAACCAACATCACTAAACTCTAGTTGCCACAAAGGTATTCAGTGAAACGCGTTTTAACTAGTAAGAACCAGTTTTTACTGGAACATATATACTAAAGCTTAATCTTTGTTAATCCATAGATATAATCTAATTACTTGTTATACATAATTCAATTTATTATAACATGCATTAGGAACTTTGAATTTCCGATCATTCCAAATTTTTCTAATACGGTTTTTTATATAACTATGTATCTGCTGGTGTTGAGATTGAAATTCTAACCAAGTAAACTCGGGCTTTGATTTCCATTCATTCATTCTCGGACATCACACTCCACAAAGAACCACGCATACAGACCCATGCAGTGCCTTTTTCAATAAAACCTGTCACTTGGCTTTATCTTAATCTTTCTATCTCTATCTTCTTATTCTTAGTTTCGGAGATCATTCTTTAAATCGTTCAGCCTTTGTAGACGGTTCATTTTTCTTCTCTTGTACCCGGCAGTTTTAGAAAATTACTTACATAATTCAATTTATTATAACATGCATTAGGAACTTTGAATTTCCGATCATTCCAAATTTTTCTAATACGGTTTTTTATATAACTATGTATCTGCTGGTGTTGAGATTGAAATTCTAACCAAAGTAAACTCGGGCTTTGATTTCCATTCATTCATTCTCGGACATCACACTCCACAAAGAACCACACGCATACAGACCCATGCAGTGCCTTTTTCAATAAAACCTGTCACTTGGCTTTATCTTAATCTTTCTATCTCTATCTTCTTATTCTTAGTTTCGGGAGATCATTCTTTAAATCGTTCAGCCTTTGTAGACAAGGTTCATTTTTCTTCTCTTGTACCCGGCAGTTTTAGAAATCACTTCCATTTATTACTATTATTAAATTGGTTTTTTTATATAGAAAATGTTATTTTAGGCTAAATTATTATAATTAAATATACTTTGATTGATTGTGTTTACTTGTATTTTCTTTTTAATACAACCATTAATTCCAACTGTTGAGTGTTAACATAAAATGTAGTGACGAGGTATGATTATTTAGAAGTGTAGTTATTTGACTGACGGTTAATGATTAGTTCATCATTATTACCTACTATAAAATATTCTATGACTTATTGTAAAAGCTAAAAAAGTGAGGATAGCTTTCACTGTTGAGAATAAATATCACAGCGGTATTAAGTCCTGTGGAGAAGACCCCTTAGGGCCAATTGTATGTCGGTTGGTAAAGTCTATGTAAAAGTTGATAAAAGGTAAAACCTTAGAATTCATCTTGTGCCCGATGGGATGGCAAATCAGATGAAAGAGCGTGTCATCTGATTGGCCATCCGGCCGGACACAAGATGAATTCTAAGGTTTTACTCTTTGTCAACTTTTACAAAGACTTTACCAACCGACATACAACTGGGCCTTAGTCGAAATCTCTCGGGACCCCTCGCAAATTATCTCCTAGTACGTTTTTGTTTTTAACAACTAATAAATACATTTAATAAACAATTTTTACTAGACATAACAAACATTAAGTTATTAATAAATTAAGTACATTTGTAGGTATTTGGACAAGAAACTAGAAAATCAAAGAATTCACATTGATTTGTTCAACGTTTCGCCAATTTTATTTATTCTTTATCAGACGTCTAAAAAAATTGGAAAAATGTTGCCTAAAAATCAATGTGAATTGAATAGATATTGATGAGGCAGTCCAAAATTCAAAAAAGAGAGATATTTTAAACTATCTATTTTTATTCAAAAACCGAGGTTTCGGAGGTTTATTTCCCCTTCTTCAGGGTTTTTAAAGGTCAGTGAAGATTTAAAAGGTAAAAAAAAAAACTTTTAAAGATCAGTCAAATCCAGACTTTTCAAAACCCTGAAGAAGGAGGGAATAAGCCTCCGATACGCCGAAAAAAGATAGTTTAAATTATCTCTCTTTTTTGAATTTTGGACTGCCTCATCAATATTCACTCAATTCACTTATCAGTCCGTCTTGAAAAACTACTTCAATCTTATCAATGTGAATTCTTTGATTTTCTAGTTTCTTCTCCAAATACCTGCAAATGTACATAATTTATTATATAATATGGACGCGATTGAGTTCAATGAAGTTATTAATTTTATTAAAGACATTAACATAATATATTAGTAAAAGGGAGGTCAGGGCCCAAAAAATTTTCTGAAAAATATTTGATTCTGAGAGAAAATTCATAAAAAAATTAGAAAAACATAAATGAAGAGGCTTTAGTTTTGTATTTAAAATAAAAAAACCTACCTAGAATGTTATATTTTTAAATTTTAAAAGTTTCTTAAATTTTTTAACTTTACTTTAATAATTTAAGATATATTTAAATTTCAAAAATGACAAATTATTTTTTATAACAGGAATAGCAGGGAATTGGACAAAAATGAAAAATACAGAGTTTTTATTAAATGGGCCGGAGGCTTCGTCAATTTATTTTGACTTCCTTAGTGGCTCATTTTATCACTCTTTGTTACTCTTTATGAATGAGGAAGTCAAAATAAATTGACGAAACGTCTGGCCCATTTAATAAAAACTCTGTGTTTTTAATTTTTTCCATGTTGCTATTCCTGTTACAAATTTATTATGGATGCGAATGATACAACATTAATTTTTATATTCAGTATTTTATTCAAATTCAAATCCTCTTTGTTGCCTATAAATTATTGTCCATCGCTACTTTCTCCTATCTTTTGGGCAGTGTTCGAATCCCTTGTCGAAAAATCTCCTCATCTTTTGAGGCGATCCACGTATTGATACAAATTTTGACTTCTTCATAGGAACGTAAGTTGTAGGCCATCCAGGTTATAATATAGATTAAGTATAATTTTTAGGGAATTCAAATTTTAAATTTGTTTGAAAATCCAAAAACTTTTCTAAATGAGGTATCCTTGTAAAAATTTATTTTTTGAGTGATTGGATGACTATTTCCGAGGGGTGAATCGTCGACCTAATATGACTGTACACCTACTTCAACTTGTACTTCCAAATATTTTCAAGTACTTCCAAATATTTCCAAGTACTTCCAAAATATCTTCCAAATAGGTGTCCAACTACTTCCAAGTACTTCCAAATATTTCCAAGCACTTCCAAATATTTCCAAGTACTTTCAAATATTCTCAGGTACTTTAGGTATTTCCAAGTACGTCCAAATGTTTTAACACTAACAAATATTTCCAAGATGGTAAATATGAAGTACTGTGCCAATCAGATGACAGGCACTTTCAGTTCTGACAGCTGATTGGCTCAAATGATTTCCAAGTACTTCCAAAGTACCTGTCCATCTGAGGTGTACATCCAGTGCTTCCATTTACCGATCTACCCCTCGGTCTCAAAGGATCGCCATTGGCTTGGTATCTTTGTGGCCCTATAGGTTAGATTCCTTAGGGGCACTCGCTTTTCTGGAATTCAAGTAAAATTATTTATAACATTTAGAATAAACAAAACACCATCATTTTGTATTATTTTACCAAATCGATATCTTAACATTCAATCATTCTACTATATCCATATAAACACGTCAGGTCACATCGTCACAAGCGCCTGGGGCTCATCTCCGATCAGTCGATATCTTAACAAGAGTTGATTTTCTAAGGTCAGACGCATCTCCTTTGCGCTGAAATAAATAATATTTTATGAAAAGAGAAAAATTTCAATGTTTTACCCGTTGCCCTTTTAAGTGGTTTCCTCCGCTTTTTCTTAGTCTCTTTTTGATAGCCCTTGGATATATGTATATGGAAGTGGGTCTCTGCGGCATTCCAATGTCGAAAGGACCCCATACCCCCTCGGCACCACCCACGCTCTCTACCATCATCTTTATCTTGCTCTTCACCCCCGGCTACCCCCATGGCCACCCTGTTCACCACCCTAACTTCCTTTCCAAACTCTGAATCAACCCCCATCGGAACAATTCCCTCTACTTTACTTCTGCCCATTAAAAGCGTCTTCCAATTTCCCTTCACAAGTCTTCTAAATTCTAATTTAATTTATCTGTTTCAATGGATATATTCTTAAGAGAAGCTTGCATTCTTGTTTTATCCAAAAATATTTTAATAATATTATTATTTATTGTTTTCTAAAAGAGAATGGAAAAGAAGAGTAATATTTATATTTTTTGAAAAATAAAATATTACCTAAACTAATAAAAAAAAAAAAAAAAAAAAATGATAAATTCTTGGTTAATAAAAAATAATCGGAGGGTTTATTGTACACCAAAGACTTACTTAACAGGCATTAATTGCAAACTAGAGACAAAATAATTAAAATTATTATTACATTATAAATGAATTAAAAATAAATAAACTAGAACGGATCGTTGCTAAACTTTATCCAAAATCATTTGAAATATAAATATTTTTATTCCTTTATTATTAATCCGATATCACTGCCTATTTGCGGTCTATGTTTAAAATAAAATAATAAAGAATTAAAAAAAAAGTACTATCTTACTCTAGAGTAAAGTACTTTAAAATATAATTTTACTAAAAACTTTATTTAACCTTTTTTGTGGCTCCCAAGGTCCTTAATTAGCATATTAAATTTCATCAAAATTAGTTAAGTCATTTTCAAGATATTTAGAAAAAATTAAAAAAGTACTGAAATAAAGTACTAATGTTTGCGGGGCGATATATACCAAAAACTAATTAGCGCTTCATTTTGTTAAATAATGGTAGGTTTTTAATTCCATTTCAATCAGTTTAACGATGTGGAAAAGATCGTGGACGAAAAAAACGATAACATACATACATACATCCGCACGCACTTCCTGAAAAATTCGCACTTTTTGGCCTCTCGACGAGACCCCATGTAATTTTTGGCAAAACTGTCACGTGCTAAAATTCAACCTAATTGAATACTACAATTTGTGACTTTAATTGAGACCATGGGTTCCGTAGTCTTTACCTGAGGAGCCTTTGAAGTCACCCTTGCCGCGAGACCGATTACAATACTTTACCCATGCTTCGCATTGGATAAAGTAAAAGTAAATATTTATGTTTTTCTTTATTTGAATGATCCAAGTTAGATAAATACAGGATCTGATCTAATAATAATTTTTATAAATTTATAGGCGACAAAGAATGTTTGAACTTGAATAAAATACAGAATATAAATAAAGTAAAAATAATGTTGTATCATTCGCATCCATAATAAATTTCTAACAGGAATGAATAGCAGGGAATTGGACAAAAATTAAAAACACAGAGTTTTTATTAAATGGGCCAGACGTTTCGTCAATTTATTTTGATTTCCTCAGTGGCCCATTCATAAAGAGTGACAGGCCTATCTCGATCACCTCTGTTCTTTCCAAATTAATGGAATTAGTCATAAACCAACACGTCCTTCATCACTTAGAAAACAATAAATTAATTCACGATAGGCAATATGGATTCAGACAAAATCGTTCCACAGGCGACATCTTAACCTATGTCACCCACACCTTCAACAATACTCTAGAGGCCGGAAAAGAAACCCTCGCTGTAGCCCTTGATATCTCCAAAGCTTTTGACCAGGTTTGGCACAAAAATCTTCTTGCCAAACTGCCAGCCTTTTGGATTCACACCAACACTTCGCAAATGGATAGAAAGCTTTCTGACAAACCGAAGTATAAAAGTTGTGGTGGATGGAACATCATCTGAATCGTTCTCTACAAACTCTGGTGTTCCCCAAGGCTCTGTAATCTCCTCCACACTCTTCCTTATTTATATAAACGACCTTATTGATCAAACGGCAAACCCCACTCATTGTTACGCCGACGATAGCACTCTACACGGCAAACCCTCTCTCCCGAATAATCGAATCAATATTGCCTCCTCAATTACTCTCGACCTAGACAAACTGAATAAATGGGGCTCTCAAAATTTAGTAAACTTTAATTCAAATAAGACTCAATGTTGTCTAATTTCTAGGCGCGAAAATAGAGATTTCCCTGATATTCACTTCGATTCGAATACCCTGAAAATGTGTGACAGCCTATCCATGTTGGGCGTCTCTGTCGCATCTGACCTGTCTTGGAATGAACACATCTCTTCTGTGGCGAAATCTGCAGCAAGGAAGATTGGCTTCTTATTCAGGTCCAAGCGATTTTACAAACCCCCACAACTTCTCACCATCTACAAGGCCCAAATCCGCCCCTATCTCGAATACTGCTCTCATCTGTGGAGAGGAGCCTCAAAATATTCTCTTGCTACCCTTGATGCAATTCAGAAACGAGCCGTCAGGCTAATTGACGATTCTACCCTCACCGACTCCCTCGACTCGTTGGCTCATCGAAGAGATGTCTCTGCCCTTTCCCTTTTCTATAGATACTGTGTTATTTAATAAAAGAATATTTAATATTTATATAGATGTCTTTATTTAGTTAATTTTATACAAGTTTCTCTGTTCAGGTTATGTTTAATACTGAGCTTATCAATGACAATCTTTTATCAGGCAGCCAGGGCTGCCCTCTTTTGGGTGTAATATGAACTGATATATCACACCTTCCTTTTGAGTATAATATTTTGGTACAAATATATACAGTTTATTTAGGTCTTAAGGTTTTTCCAGAACGGGTCTTCATCTGGCCTTCTTCTGGTCTGGGCGCCGTGTCCGTTCTCTCAGGTGGGCTGCGTTTTTGTGGAGACAAATCTTGAGTTCTTCTTCTTCTAAGATGTATAGAGTTCCTCCTAAGCTTGTTCCCATTTTTATCTTTAACTAGATAAGATCTTGGTTCAGGAAGGGTTTTAATGATGTGACCTTCTATCCATAAGTCTTTGTCTTTTATATATATTGGGTCATTCATTTTGAACTCTTCTTTCTTTTTAGAAGTCCTATCATGAAAGACCTTACTTTTTATTTTTAATTCCTCCATCCTGGTTCTCAGGTCTTCATCTGGTGTAGAGGGAAGAAGTAGTTCAGCGCTCGTCGGGATCTTCGTTCTTAGCAGACGTCCCATTAGGAGTTGGCTTGGCGAATACTTGAGACCGGTTAATGGAGTAGCTCTATATTCTAACAAAGCGCTGTGGATGTCTCCTCCTGAGTTGATTGATTTTTTTATCAAGTTTTTTGCAATACCCACTCCCTTTTCTGATAGTCCGTTTGATCTTGGGTAATAGGGACTTGATGTTTTTATTTGAAATCCCCATGAAATAGCAAACTTTTTCATTTCTTCACTATTAAAAGGGTTATTATCACATCGGATGATTTCTGGGATGCCGAAGTTGCTAAAAAGAATTTTTAGTTTTTTAATTATTTCTGGGGCGGATTTGTTTTGAATATTTATAATTTCCAGCCATCTTGAATAATAGTCTTCGACTGCTAAAAATGTTTTATTTTTATATTCGCCAATATCCATACCAATTTTTTGAAACGGGTATAGAGGAATATCTGATGGAATGAGAGGCTCTTTTGTATTATTGTTCTGGAATGTTTGGCACACGGAACATTTTCCTATATAATCAGCAATTTCAGTAGCCATTCTTGGCCAATACATTATTGTTCGGGTTCTTGAGACAGTTTTATTTATTCCGAGATGTGCTTGAGAATGTATTTTTTCAATCATTCTTTTTCTTAAAATATCTGGAATTACTATTCTGGCATCATAGAAAATTAGTTCATCTTTTACGAACAGTTCATCTCTTAAATCATAGTAGACTTTTAAATCGGGAGGTAATAATTTCCTGTTTGCCCCAATCCAACCTTCATTGATGTGTTCTTTTAGGCTAATAAATAATGCATCATTAGCTGTGGCATTTATTAAAATGTCGAGATCTTCCTTAGGTATAGGTAAATATTCTTCTAGCGATATAGTGTGGACGATTTTTGTCATGTCGACATCTTCAGGTCCGTCTTCTTTAAGGTGGCATCTTGACAACATGTCGGCTATATACATTTGAGAGCCTGGAATATACTTCAGAGTAAAATCGTATTTTAAAATTTTTAATTGCATTCTTTGTAATCTAGCTGAATTTTTGTATATATCATTTTTAACTATTTTTAAAAGGGGTTTATGATCTGTGTGAATCGTTACGTTGTCATGGCCGTATATATAATTGTGACACCTGTTAATAGAAAAACAGATACTAAGCATTTCTTTTTCTATTTGACTATATCTGACTTCTGCGTTATTTAGACTACGAGAAGCAAATGCGACTGGTTGACCATTTTGCAACAAGCAACAGCCTAATCCATCTTTACTTGCATCACATTGAATGGTGACTTCTTCGTTAGGAGCGAAGATTTTTAATGTTGGAGAATTAGTTACCAGTTGTTTTATATTTTCAAAAGCATCTTGTTGTTTGGATGTCCATTTCCAAGGTGTTCGTTTTTTAAGTAGCTCTCTTAGTGGAGCAGTGTTCTTTGAAAAATCAGGTATAAATTTATTAATAAAATTTACGGCCCCTATAAAGCTTTGTATTTCTTTTACACAAGTAGGAGCTTTAATTTCTTTAATTGCTTTGATTTTTGCAGGGTCTGCTTTTATTCCTTGTGAAGAAAAAATAAGTCCCATAAAATGTACTTCTCCAAGTTTATATTGTAATTTAGTTTTATTAAATTTCACATTAAAATTTCGAGCGCGCTGTACCACAGCTTCTAAATTTTTATCATGTTCCTTCTCATTGGATCCAGTTATTATCAGGTCATCGAAGAGGACTTGGACACCTTCTAGATCGCCAAATATTTTAGTATTTTCCCTATGAAAAATTTCAGGGAAACTAGATAACCCATATGGCATTCTTTTATAAGAGAATCGCCCAAATGGTGTATTCATTGTACATAATTTAACGGAATTTTCTTCAAGTTCGATCTGATGAAATCCTTCTTTCATATCTAAAACGGTAAAAATTTGTTTTCCTCCTAGGTTGGCAGTTAGCTCTTCTTGAGTTGGGATGCTAAAATGTTCTCGTTTTAGATATTTGTTTAAAGGAATTGGATTTAAACAAAGTCGAACGGCTCCATCCTTTTTTTCTATTATTACAATGTCATGAACCCATTCTGTTGGCTCATCCATTTTTTGAATTATATCTAACTTTAATAACCGATCGATTTCTATTTTTAACTTTTTCTTTAGAATTTCAGGTAAGCGACGTGCTGGTCTTACAACTGGAATTGCATCGTCCCTTAAATTAATTTTTAATTTAAATGGAAGTTTTCCAATGCCAGAAAATAAATCATTATTTTTTTCAATAAAGTCATTTCCTTGTTCATTTTTAAAATTAAATTTTAATTTATTATCATTATTTATAGGAGAACTTTCAAATTTTTTATTTTCAATTTTTACGGTGTTATCATCAGTATTAATTTGATTATCATTATTATATTCGGTTTCATTTTTAATAGTATTTTCATTAAAAACCTTTTTGTTATCACTAAGCGTATAAAGCCTTTTTAGAAAACCGAATTCTACACATGAATCAGCTCCAAGTATTGGTGATGAGTCATTCTCTACTATAATAAAATCAAGATTTTTATTTTTATTTTTGTATGAACATTTTAAGTTCATTTCACCAATAGGTTTGGTTGTAAAGCCTCCGTATGATTTGATACGTATTTTAGTCTTAATAATTTTAGATTTGTTAATTTTTAGTTTATTAAATATTTTTAATGGTAAAATATTAACATCACTGGCAGTGTCGAGTTTAAATTTAATAGGAATTTTATTAATAGATATAGATTCTTTCCACAAATCTTCATTTTTATTTTTATTAATAGAAAAGGTATTATAGTCTATTACCCTTTCAACACTATCACATTCAAAATCTACTGATTCAGATGATGAAGAATTTTCGATTTCGTTTACATTTTGGCTGTTTTTTAAATGAAAACACCATTTTTTAAAGTGATTTAATTTGTTACAAAAACTGCATCTCCGCCCATATGCCGGGCATGCCATTCTTTTGTGCTTTGTTCCACATTTTTTGCAATTGTATAGTTTATCATTATTAAAAGTATCCATCGTATTATTATAATTTTCCATTTTAACATTTCTATCATCTCTTTTAAATTTTGTTAAATTTTTTGGTTTAAATCGATTATTATTTATTTGTTTAGTTCTAGTATAATTAACCTCCTTATTATCACATTCATTATTATCATTAATGTTGAATAAATCTTCTCTGTATTGTTTAGCTAACTCAGCAGCTTTGCATGTTTGAAATATATCTTCCAAAGAAAGTTCCTTGGTCTCTTTTAATAATGTTTGTTGGACTTCTTTATCGTTGATATTAGCAATTATATGGTCTTTGATCATTCTTTCAGAGTATGATTGTTTACACGTGGGACCAGAACAAATAAAATTACATTTTGCAGCTTGAGATTTTAATTCAGTTAAATAAGTTTCAAAAGATTGACCAGAATTGTGTTTCAACCTATTGAATTTATATGTTTCTATGGCATAATTAATGTTTGGAATGCAATACTTATCGAATAGTAGTATAGTTTTTTCCAACGTATCCTTTTCTTCTGAGAACGTATTGAAGACATCAACGGCATCTTCTCCCATATGAGTCAGAAGAATAGCAATTTTCATATCTTCATCTTTAGATTTTGATTTTCCGGTTGCCTTCATGTTCAGAAGAAACATTCCTTTCCATTTTATCCATATTTGAGGCAAGGTTTTATCGAAGATGATTGGTTTTAGTCTGAATTGCGTATTTTCCATTTTTATTCGATTTCGGTTTTTTCACCTGACACCATGTGTTATTTAATAAAAGAATATTTAATATTTATATAGATGTCTTTATTTAGTTAATTTTATACAAGTTTCTCTGTTCAGGTTATGTTTAATACTGAGCTTATCAATGACAATCTTTTATCAGGCAGCCAGGGCTGCCCTCTTTTGGGTGTAATATGAACTGATATATCACAGATACTATCACGGCAGGTGCTCTGATGAGATAAAGTCAATAATTCCCCCAAAGCATACTTTGCAAGCAGCACACGTTTTGCCGACTCCCAACACTCTTTTGCGGTCAAATTGGAAAAGTGCCGGACCACTTCATTCGCGAATACATATATCCCCATGACTTCAAGGAACTGGAACTCTCTCCCAGCCTCTATCTTTCCCAGCACCTATGATCTTCAAACCTTCAAAACCAGGGTGCATAGACACCTACGTCTACACCCTCTCACTTAATCAACTTTCCCTTCTCTTCGGTAATGCAAGGGTCTTTCGAGATCCATAGGGGCTACACCTTTACTGGTGCACCCCTTCTTGCATTCGATTTTATTAAAAAAAAAAAAAAAAAAAAAGAGTGATAAAATGGGCCACTGAGAAGTCAAAATAAATTGACGAAAAGTCTGGCCCATTTAATAAAAACTCCGTATTTTAAATTTTTTCCAATTCGCTATTATTCCTGTTAAATTATTCATATTATTTATAAAAATTATATTTCAATGGAGTATTTTAAATAGAGAAGAAAAAAATCTCAATGAAATATCAGGAAAATATTGCATTTAAATCCTTATTAAAATATACAATTTTACCAAGGGCACCTAGCTTAATTTTTTTTTCTATTTTCATAGTAAAATTAAATTTGATTATACTATGTTTTAATAAACTAATTCATATCCAAACAAAACAATATAATTTCTTTGAAATATCACGATGAATATTATTTTATGCATTCTCTCAAAAGAAGAAAATATAATGATTTCATGAAAATTATACATCCTAGAAATAAACGATTTCAACGAATGTGCAATTGGAAAAGTGGAAACAAACAAACAAACACATACATTAGTCCAGGCAAATTACGATTTTAACAGGAAATAATTCCCGGTAAAGATTTTATTGCTGGAATACCTTTATTGGTACTCCAAGTTTACTACCCAAATTTGTCCCCCAAATCTGTGTTGTGGAAATTTTTCTAAGCGCCTCAAAATGAGAAAATTTCGGAGTTTTTAAATTTTTTTTTATTTATTTATTGTCACCGGGAACAAAGCCCATTTAGACAGCACATCAGTAAAGTGTTAGTAGAGTTAGTGAGGGAACCGAGTTATTTAGCCGGTAGAAATTTTATATGCTAGCCAGTATCGAACCCCGGCCTCCCGCTTAAACATCGTCATCATCGATGCTGAAGCGGGGCCAGCGCGTTAGCCAGCTCGGCTAGCCCGACTCCCTTTTTACATTTTTTAAACTAGATTACATTTTCTACTATTTAAATAAAGTTTCATTCTAATTGGGTAATGGTAACATGAGGTTGAGATTTTGAAAAATGCAATTTGTTGCAAAAATCGCAGTTTTTCCTTCATAAAATGAAAATCACTCATTCTAGAAACTTGTTTCCTATCTCATTGTCTAGGAAATTTTGTTAACATGGACCACTTTTTTGATAAACTCTTAGATTTATAGATATTCTACATTTTCCGGACAGGATTTGATATGAATCCTCAAAAGCGTCATGGAAAATATATAAATGGATACTCTATATCTAAGAGTTTTATCAAAAAAATGGTCCAAGTAAACGTTCAACTCAACAAAATTTACTAGAGAATGAGATAGGAATCAAGTTTCTAGGATGAGTAATTTTTATTTTATGAAGGAAAAACTGAGATTTTTTGAAACAATGGATCATTTCCTATAATGAAAAATGCTCGATATCTAAGAATTTTAACAAAAAAGTGGTCCAGGTAAACGTTCAAGTCAACAAAATTTCCTAGACAATGAGATATAAAGCAAATTTCTAGAATGAGTAGTTTTCATTTTATGAAGGAAAAACTGTGATTTTTCGCAAAAAATTGCATTTTTTAAAATCTCAACCTCATGTTACCATCATCCAATTAGAATGAAACTTTATTTAAATTGTAGAAACTTTAATCTAGTTTAAAAATGTATAGAGTTGTCTTTGTCGAAAACGTGCCCCTTCATGGTCAAAATGGGGAAAAATCAAAAAAAGTACGAGTTTTAAGGATATTTAAAAGTGATCCGTGGGCTGTTTTTGACAGGCGCTAGTACCGGTTCTGCTAAAGCTAAATAGATGAAATTTTTATTATTTTACGCGTAATTTAATAAGCTTTAATTTATTTAATAGATGTCTTTTTGATTTGATAAGCCATTTTAGAGTTATTCAAGAAAAACTGAAAAAACTTCGAAATTTTCTCATTTTGAGGAGCGTAGAAAAATTTATACAAGACAGATTTGTGAAAAAACTTAGGGTAGTAATATTGGAGTACCAATAAAGGTATTCCAGCAATAAAATCTTTACGGGGAATTATTTCCTGTTTATGGCATTTTTTCACGTAATTTGCCTGGACTACATGTAAGAATAAAGAATGAGATAAATAGATAGATAGATAGATAGATTTATTTTTGCTCCGAGATTTGTTGTTCTCTTTGAGCATTGTGTGTGTGTGAGTGTATGTGTGTGAGAGAGAGAGAGAGGAAAATGTGAAGATCTGTGGGAATTTCCTCGCTTATTCCACCTTGTTTGTGTCAAAACGAGCTAACAGTATACTAAGATTTGAATTAGAAGCCAAAACTTTCTATGCCTATATTAATTTTCATTTACATTAAATGTGGTCACCAAAACATGGTAGAATACTTAGACCAAAACTTCCTGTTTAGATTATAAACTAATTCAATTAAGTCATGAATATCAAGAGTGGTTAGGGAAATGAAATGTTTTTATTGAATTTATAATGAACCCTCATTACATTAAATTTTATTCCTCTCACAAATATAAATTTTATAAAATTTATATTTAACAAAGAACATGTGTGGCAAGCAAAGCAAATTTACCGAAATATGTGACGTATACTGTATAGATAGCGACACAAAATGGTGTGAATTCAAAAAATCAATTTATAATTTAATATTTGGGGACAGGTAGGTGTAAGGAAAAATCATGTGTAGATATGGTCTCATCAATTTATTTGAAATATTATTGGAAAACTTGAAAACGTTTGGAATAAAGAGACAATTTCGTTCAGACGATTTAAATTAAAATCCCTGTTCTTCTGACTGAAATTTAAATTGTTATGTTGATTTATATATAAGGATATATGATTTATAATTAAGGATTTGGATCTTTTAAAGAAGTCAAGGAGTTCGCTTGACTGTAGACGGATGCTTGCGTCAAACCAGTCTTAGGAATGTGTTCTCAATGATGATGATAATGATATTGATTTATAGTAAAATAAAATTGATAATTAAAATGTCTAAGGTGAAAAGATTAATTAAACTAATTTTATATTTGATTTTCTTCGACTGTGAACTAGGGCTCTATGTATGACGAGCGGTTTCATTTGTTCCGTCTCGATACTGAAATGCTATGCCTGCCTGCATGCGAGCATTCATCTAGGCAGGTTTCCTCTCTCTCCTGTCTGTTGTGTGGAATATTATCATTTTTTTACTACTCATATGATGCGAACAGCCTCAGAGCATTGTATAAGTTTGTAAATTTGTAAATAAAGTTTAAATGAATCAATAAATAAATAATATATTAAAATCGCATCAGCAGCGTGCTCCAACACGGCCTTTTTTAATGCAACCCGCACCGTTAGGCTCTTCTGATCGAGATACATCTTGTTACGTCTTGAAAAACAAGTAGTACTTGGACACTGAGACAGCATACTCTTAAGACTTAGTTACAAACAAATAAACATTAATGTGAGACTTCATGCTCGATTTAAAGAAATATAAATAAATATATATATATATATATATATATTATATTATATTCATAAATAAGCCTGCCAAATGCGAGTCAAACTCACATCTCAAGGGTTCCGTGCATTATATTATCCAAAATACTTGATCAAACTCTTAAAATTTGATTCTGAGATACTGAAAAAAATTCGTGTAATTTTTTAATAATTTTTTAAGTTAAGCCACTTCTGAATGCCAAAATACGTTCACAAATAACCTAAAACAAGATAAAACCTAAAAAAAAAAAAAATATTTTGGACATTACAAAAAATTCGACTCTAAAACATTCATTCGTTTAAAATTTTAATCCGTTTTTGATTTCGGGAAAATTTAACATATTTAAATTGTAAGTTTCAAGTTTGGGGCCGTCCCTAAATTAGGTGAGGCGATTTCTTGACTCCCCCCTCTAATCTCACGTGGGATTTGTCAAATTGCGTATTTTTAGTGTAATCTGAGCTTGATTTATTTAAAAAACATAATTTGTTTAATTATTTTTATTTAAGACAAGTTAAAACTAGTATTATTATTAATATTACTTAATTTAACCCAGCTTTGTCGGAATTTTACACTGTATCTTGTGGGGAAAAAACTACGTGTTATTTTCTGAGACCCCACTCTCTCCCACGCGAGATTGGGTGAGATTCAGCTCGACGCCCTCCCTCCCCTAAATGCCTCACGTAATTTAGGGACGCCACCTTTGAATTTTATTTGACATACGAACTATAATACTCTGACGAACGGACAGGCAGACAATGTGTCGAAACTAATATGGTTCCTCTTTTATATTTGAACGGAATCCTAAAAGCAACATTTTTTAGAATCAACTTAAGCATTAAGATCCAAAAGTAGATTAATAGTAAATTTATTTCTGGTGGAATAATGAGAATAAATTTACAATATGAATGCGGTTGCTTGTATAGTGAGTTATGAAGTGTGCAGAAGTTACGCCAGATTATTTTACTTATTGTTAAATTTCATATCTAAATTTATGAAATCGCGATTCGACTTAATAAAGTAGTAAGGGAGTTTGTGAATGGCGGTGGTGGAGGTGGTATTTTTTTAATAAAAATCTTTTTCTAGAGGGAGAGGAGGCAGAAGAATGGTGGCACCCGTATCTTTCTTTCTGTCGCATCGCTCAATCCCTTCATTGCTGCTCACTTCTTCCAAGATACAATACGAGCAAATCAACTTGTTCCCCATTTACGAACCCCAACCGAGCGACGATCACCCTGCAGCCGCCTCCATTTATGCTATGTCAAGGCGATCGTCTTTTGTGGAGAATATTCCGGTTTTCAGCATTGAACCAAGATGACCTTTTCACCCTCAGACGTTATCTCTTGACCGCCGCGCCGGTAACCCATCTACGCAACTATGGAATAAAGAAGAGGGCAACCATTTCATGTATAGAAAATTTATTTTATATTCTCGGGTCATTTTTATGTTTCAAGTTTAGAAAAATATTTAGAAATAGACGGCCCCCCCCTGTTAAGATATGAATTTTCATTAGACAAATAATTTTAGATGATTTATCAATTTATTTTTGTTTTCGTTTCTAGGGTTAAGCCATTCAGAACCAGGATCTAGGGGGGAGAGAAGGGGGACCTTGTCTCCTGCGGAAAATTTTAATAAGCCTTAAATTTCTTCTAATTTAATGGTTTTAAAATGTCAAATGATTTATTCTTGACACTATCAAGCCATATGGTTGTTTATAATAACCCATTCACTATCTTTTATCATACTTTACTTGTTTTATATATCACTTTTTGCAGGGGGGAGCAGCGACAATTTTAAGCCCCCTCCCCTTGACAAAAAACCTAGATCTGGCTCTAAAGCCAACTGGTTGAAATGTAAGTTTAGCACTTAAGTTCGACGACCGAGAAGAGAGGGAGGATTCCTTCTGACATGTAAATTAAATATATTTAATTAGCAGGATTCTTGATTCTGGTATTTAAATTCTTCTAAATTCATCTTAATTTAAAATTAATAATGTGGCGATCGGACCTACAAAAGTGATGTTGTGATTTTGAAAAATATCTTCTCTTTTTAAAAATTCAAAAAAAAATTTACTAATTTTTATTTTTAATTCAACGCTTTTATATAATACTTTTATACAGTGAAAATTTCATTAAGTCACCACGAGAATTTGAAAATCGAGCTTATTATATTAACTTGAGTAAAATTTTGTAACGAAATCATGTCGGAAGTATTTTCAATCATTGGATCGGTTTTCAATATTTGAATTTATTTTACAAACCATTTGAAATGTAACAACTCTTGTTGATTCACTTTTCTATAATGAAAATTATTTCCCTGTTTACTTATAGTTTTAGAATACGTCATTACTTATCAATGGAAATTTAGGGAAATGAGAAAGGCAGAAAATCTATCATAATTTCATAAATCCCTAAATTTTTTATTGAAAGTAAGTAATTTAAGTAAATTAGATACAAAATGAACCGAACTTACTATCAAATGAGAATTAGTTTTCGATAGCTTCATTTTCAAGGACTTATGGGTAAGGGGCCGTCCATAAATTACGTCACACTAATTTCAAGATTTTTAGACTCCCTCTGTGTCACATTCTGTCACATTTTCCTTCAGCCCCCCTGGATTGTGACGTCACACTATCACTTTTATACCGTATAATTTAATGATTGTAGAATTTTTTTAAATATTAAACTCAACTAAAGGAATTTAATATATTTTAAGTTTAATTTAATTTTTGTGACATCACAATTTTCAAGATTCCCGTGCCCTTCTGTCACATTTGTCACAAATCTGAGATGCCCCTCCACCCTAACTGTGTGGCGTAATTTATGGATGGCCCCTAATCTTTTTTTCACCTCAAGGATAAAACGTTTCTCTGCCTCCCTAGAATAGCAATTTCATGGCTATTTTTTAAAAGTAATGACTACTCATGACTAATTGTTTAACAATGGAAATGTATGCCTTAAAGAAATCAAGACAGACAGAAATCGTTGATTATTTTGATAAAATGAATCCAGGTAAATTCAATTCAAAATAAACTGGGTTAATAACAAATAAGGATTATTTTTTCTGATAATAGAAACAGCTATATTCAGCTATATTTATTTTATAGCCATGATATTACAAGGGAATATAATCGATTCATTTCTATCCTCGATAAGATTATCAAGCATCTAAATCAAAATAGAAATCAAAAATAATATTCATTATATATATATATACATGCGTTGGAAATGAACAAAACAAACACCTTTGGTTTGATCACGTTTGATTGATTCATAAAAGTAAATGTCACGTGATCAATTCGGATTGTCCTAGAATTGACCTCTCGATCATTTGATATGGTAGAAGAAATTCTGTCATCGATGCAAATGCCAAAGTAGACTGAAATGAAACAAAGGAATTCAGCCCATTGGGATTAGATGGTCTACAAAAGAGAAGGGTTTTTTAATCAGATTCGGAAAATGAACTAAGATGGGTAGCCAAGTGAAACTTCAAAAAATGATTTATTTAGAAATCTTTAATAAAATTTAATTTATTTTTAACACGCTTTTATTAGCTTGAACTTTATGTATGTTTCAATGTAAAGGAATCTTTCAACGTAATTTTCACCACCTTCAAGGTGTTTGATTAAATTGAGTATTTGCATACGTATTAAGAACCGATGACAATACAATAATTTGAAACAATCAAGATGAAAAAGTTAACAGGGGGGAAATTTGAAAATTATAGCCCCCTTTGGTTCAAACTCAACCGAAATTTGTATACATATCATATGGGCCCTTAGAAGTGTAAAAATACAAAAATCAACAAAAGTGGGGAGAAATTGGGAAAATATACTAGACTCTTGTCAAATTTAGATTTCGTTTAGCGATGTACTACTCGTGGAATTGTACCCATTTTAAGACTAAAAAGTAAAAATATAAATTATAGTTTTTATAAAAAAACACGATTTTTTGTCAGTAATGCACTAAAAAGTATAAAATAATGTACCTAAAAACCTTTTTATGTCCAAAAACTAAGTCAAAAAGCGTGGGTCATTTTGTCGAAATTAATTAAAACTACCTTCAGGCTTCTCAAAGGAGCGCCCCACGCTTTCACTTAATTTTGTTAAGGGAAAAAGGTGTGAGTTCTTGGTGATACATTTTAAATAAAGTAAAGAAAATTTTGAAATTTTTTAAAATTTAAAAAAATAAGAATGGCCCTTTGTGAACTTTTGACGATGGGCTTATACCCCGAAATGTATAAAATCGTGCCAAGCAAGAATCTCAATTTGAATTTTTATGAAACCTACCTAAATTTAAATTTTAAATTATAAAAAGTTTCTAAAAAATATTCAAATTTTTAATTAATTACTTTTTGACTTTGTTATTGAACATATAAAAAGTTTTTAAGTACATTAATTTATAATTTTTAGGGCATTACTGACAAAAGCGTGTTTTTTATTTAATTTTTATTTTCAAAATAGTAATTGGAAGTAAGTGCTAAGGCCAAAAGGCCCAACGCATATTTAATACTAGCTGACCCCCCCCCACTACTCATTTTAGGTTTTTGTATTTTTAGTCTTCTGGGAGCCCACAGATTATGTATACAAAATTTGATTGAGTTTGGTCCAAGAGCCTAAATTTTAATTTTATGACCCAAATTCGATCCTTGGTAGAAGAATGTCATGTTTTAACTTAATTATTTTTATATAAATGAATGTAATAAATTTTCGATTTATTTTTAATTGAAAAAATATCCAAAATAAAAGATTTTCTTATTTCGCTGTTGTTTTTTGTTGTGTCGGAATGTTGAAAAGATAGAATTACTTTTTTTCTCTCTCTCTCTCTCGTCTTGAGATGGTTTTTATCAATCTACATTTAAGTTTGGAGCAGCCAGCCCTACGAAGACAATGTCTTGGGAGACATTTGCTGGGTGGGGGGTCAAGTGTCCTGCTAATTGAAACACTGACATCTCACTTGTCAGAACGGTTTCGGCGAGTCCTTTTAATTTGATTTCTCTTCACTTTTCCTCCTTTTCTTTTCCATTCGTCTTTCTTGCCTATCCTGTTGTTTGCTGCGCCATTTGCCCATATACACTCTCAACAGACACCTTTCCAATTCTCCGAAGCACAAGGGTGAAACATTGATTTATGAAACTGGCAGGATACACAAAAAGTAGCCAACCTTTCTCCACCTTCCAGTCCACCCCACATATGGAAAGAGCGAACGGGTCAACCAACCAAAAAGATACTCACCGGGTGAAAAAACGATATTTGGACAGATTATACGTCACGACGACGAAGAAATATCTATATGAAATAGAGCGCTACATAGACAAAAAAAGTTGTACATATTACATTCCAACTTTTTTTAGGGGGGGAATTTTTATCTCGGACTCAAAAGCAGATAAAAGAAAAATATTCCGGCCTGACTTGTGCATTCCATAGGACTTTTTTATTATTACTACTATTATTAATAATGCCAACGGCCTTGGCATTTCAAATCGACGGTTTTATAAGAATCACCGAAGTAAAGCAACACGTGACGTAGTTTGTTCCAAAATGGGCGAACTTCTACATACCAATAAGTACTATCGTCATATTACATCCCATAAAAAACTTAGTAAATTGGATCTTGGATTGTATCTAACTTTCTGAGATTTGGCTCGTGATCCCGGCTTCTTTCCTTCTACTCTGTTCTTTTCACGATGGAGGGTCCATCCCATACATGCCTTTAGGGGATTCACCTTCTGGTGTATCTCCTTCTCACATCAATATCATTAAAAAATAACAAAAAATTCAAAAAAAAATATTCCGGCCTGACTTGTAAATTCCATAGGACTTTTTTATTATTACTACTATTATTAATAATGCCAACGGCCTTGGCATTTCAAATCGACGGTATTATAAGAATCACCGAAGTAAAGCAACACGTGACGTAGTTTGTTGAAAAATGGGCAAACATCTACATACCCCAAGTACTATCGTCATATTACAGCCATCCAATTCTAGTCATAGAGCTTACTGGAAGACCTTAAGCGAGTTCCTGGAGATCGCGAACTTCTTAAGAGTATAAAGCAGGGGTTCCCAAACTTTTCTAGGTCGGGCCTTTTTTAAATTAAAATTTTTTTATGGTGCCCTATTTATTAATATTTATTTGGCCACTACAGAAGTCGCATGTTATTTTAGAATTTTATACATATGTCAAAATTGATAAAAACAATAAAAAACTAAAAATATTTACAAAAATAAAAAGAATGAACACAAAAATACAAAAACAAAAAACAATCAATATAAATAAAAAATATGTACAAAAATAAAAGTCAAATAAGAACAAAAAATGAAAAATTACAATTACAAAATAAAAAAAAATAAAAAATATGTACAGGAAAAAAAATGCACAGGTTAAAATTTCCTAGAGCCTGTCATTGAGTGACTTCGGATAAATTCTAGGCCACTTCATTATTATTATTATTTATTTTTATTTTTTTATATACCCTAAGTAAAAGTACATATATCACAACAAATACCGTATTTGACCTCTCTAAATACTCTTAATAGCTTATTTTTCTATGAAAATCAAAAATTGAGACCACAGGGGGACCCTTTTTATGCATTTTAGATTTTTTCGAGGGTGTCAAAGTAAAAATTTTTCGCTTTATATCAAAACAAATACCGTATTTGCTCTCTCTAAATACTCTTGTATTAGAATCGATAAAAATATCTTGTATAGTTTATTTTTCTATGAAAATCAAAAATTCAGACCTCAGGGGGACCCTTTGTATGCATTTGAGATTGTTTCAAGGATGTCAAAGTTAAATTTTTCGGTTTATATAGTAGTATCTACCTATGTCTAATCGTAAGTAAGAGATAAAAATTAATAATAAATAAATGTTTAGCTTCTCACTTTGTTATTAGTCTAGTTAGGCCAGATGTCTTGATTCATTTATCTAATTATGAAGCTTCGCGGTGCACATGTGAAGAGGCCGCGACGCACAGTTTGGGAACCACTGGTATAAAGTATTGCTGTACAGAAGAAGCTTTTAGTACTAATATTATTAGGTTCTCCCGGCATTATAGAGTCTTTAGAATGAAATATGAAAATTTAATTTTTTTTTCTGACCATCTCTCAAAGAAATTAAGCGCATGCTTTTCCAAATGAATTGGGAGTTAAATCAATTAAAGCTGACAAAGACTTGATAAAAATTAATGTTTATGAATCACTGGAGATATTAAAACATTAAAATGCTTCAATATAGTTCTCGAAATTTGTAGTGAATAAATAGAGTTATCAGTCCATTTTAAAGAATTGTTTCAACTTTTTTAGAAATCTAGATGAATTTAATTTATTAAAAAAGTGTAAGTACTTTTTGAAAATTCAAATAGGAAATCAGCACCCATATTAGTATAGTATAGTATTATAAAGAGTTTAAAATATATATTTTCGTTTGAATTTCTCCAAAAAAATTACTTTTTGAACCCTCTCTTAAAAGGAAGATTGATACAAAGGGGGGGGGGGGCCTTTATCAACTTATTTGAGAATTTGAAGGGAATAAAGATATTAATTTCCAAAAAACTAAACTCATTTTAAATAGTATATTTTATAGAGAGTTTGAAATATATATTGGCGTTTGAATATCTCAAAAAAAAAAAAAAAAAATTGGTTTTTGAACGCTATGTTTGAAGGGGAGTTAGTACAAGCACTTACAACGCATTTTAAGGATACATTCCGGTGAAAAGCCTTTTGAATGTCCGCATTGTGAAAAACTTTATTGAAAATTTCTAGGTGAAATAATAATTTACCTAAATAAAATAATAATTTTCAAAATATTAAAATCATTTTAATAATCACTTATCACAGATATTCTAAATAAAGTATTAATATCTCTGGAAATATATTTTTCTCTGCTAATCACATGAAGCTGTTGTATAGACCTTTTATAGTCTTGTATCCGCATCTACGTAAGATCTACGTAAGATTTGATAAAATTTTGATGTTTTCTACTAGCGTGTCAAAATATAAATTTTGTTTTAGCATTTTTTGATACTATGGTATATATAAAATAATTCATTAAATAATGGAATTTATTTAAACTCAATTATTTTTCAGACTTAGCCCCCCCCCCTTCTTCCCCATTGCATGGAGATTAAAAAGCAAATCAAAACATTTTGTTCGAGTGATGAATAGATACAAACTTTTATTTCATTAAATTAATTCAATTCATTCTTAATTAAACAGGAATTTACAGGGGGAACTAAACTCGATAAAACAAAATAAAACAGATTAAAAAACAAAAAAAAACAACAACTAAAATTGAATTGATTTAATGTGATTACGCATTGCAATTTAATACGTGATTCATGGATTTGGTGAATTTTTAATTAAATAGGAGTATTTGAAATAGGTAAGTTAATACTAGATTAGTACTCTAAGTCTCTTCAATATTCCATCTATGTATAATACTTGACCATACAGGGTATGGTCAAAGTATTATAATCGTGCATGAAAAAAGTGTTTTTTTGCTTCTTTTTTTCGAAATATCTCAAAAACGGCTGAAACTATTTTGATAAAAAAATTGCGCGAAACCATGCCATTTTGGTGTACAAAAAAGCTCTAATAAGTGAACATCGAAAAAATTATATTTTTTGAGATAATAACTGTTTTGTCAAAATGTCAGTTAGTCTGTTATTCTATGCTTTACCAAATTTTGTGGACGAGCTAGCTCAAAAACTAGTGTGAATATCAAAACCAAATTTCACACGTAGTTTTGGTGCATTCAGATTAATAGCTGATTAGATTTTGGTGCATATCGACCCAGAAGAAGGGGTTAAAATTTAAAATTATAATATTTTCAAACTAAAAAAAAACAAGAAAAATGAAATATACTATAAAATGAAGCTATAATAACGAATACATTTTTTTTCTGGAGCCAAAATTAGGGGGAAGGGGATCAAAAATTAAAAATCTAGGCCATTTGAGCAAACTCAACCATATTTTGAATAAATAATCAGTGGGCCCCCAGAACACTAAAAATGCAAAAACAAACTGCCCAAAGGGGGGGGGGTCAAAAATAAAAATCTAGGCCCTTGGACCAAATATAACCAAATTTTGTATACATAATCAGTGGGTTACCAGAAGACCAAAAATGCAAAAACTAATGGGCCAAAATGGTGTGGGGGTTGTAGAATCAAAAAATTAAAATCTAGGCCCTTGTACCAAACTCAAACAGAAGTGTATGGTAAAGTCAAGTGGATGGCCACATCAGAAGGTGTCAATTTATTTTATATTGTAAATGTATAATTTCATTACTAATCACCGAGTATTAAGCTATACTCGAAATTTGATTAAAGTCGGTGCGAAATTCCGAAGTCTTATTAATGCGAACTTCAACTTGACCTTTAGGTTGACTTTATTTGTTTTAAGCATATGCATGGTGTATATATCCTTAATTAAACTCACAGTTGAGTTACAAAGTAGTGATTTCTGTCACATAAAGATAGATAAATACATGTTAAGATTATATAAATTACACAACTTACTATAATGTTTTCAAATAAATTGAAATTCACAAAATATCAAATTCGTTTTTGATTATGAATCATTACGTCGAATATAGGAGTTTTCAGGGAGATCCTCCCTTAACAAATAAAATGGTCTTTCTGTCTATGAGTGGATCAGAATTTTGATAATCTTGAAACCAAAATACATTCAATTATTTAACAGGAAGCCTGCAGGGTAGGCTTGGAAAATACTAGAACGAATATTAGGTTGCATAAACTTTAGGCTTGACAAATAAATTCTGCTTAATCTCACTCCCGAATGTTGCTTCCTCAATAATTTTCTACTTAAACACTAGAAAAATAGGCACTCCAAATTGATAAACCAACTACATTGCACATTTTTAATGAGAAAGTTGTTGCACGGCATTTCGACATCTATTTCTGGCGTCGTTTTTAAGTGCTGTGGGAGAAATCTATTGATATATTATAATTTGATAAACATATCCGCATGATTAAAAATAAAATCATGGGAGCTTTTAACTTGAAATTTAATCAAATAAGCTCCCTAAAATTTCAAACATTTAAAGTATTTTCATAAATTCAGGAGGATCTTTAAATTTTCAAATTATTATCCGTTATTTCAAATATTTCTATTTTAAAATAGGTTGGAGTTGGTGGTGTTTTACAAGGAAACACCACCAACTCCAACCTAATTTAATTTTAACAATGTTTCACTATAAACCAACACCGCGTTCCCTAAATTTTATTTCTATTTTTAGAAAACATTTTTTGTTTTGAAAAGTATTTATATTGGTTCTCGAAATGAAATAAAATTGTTGCATAGTCTCATATAATTAGTAGAGATTGTGGTGTTGGTGCAAGGTAAAACATCTTTAATAAAGATAAGAGTAAACAAATATTATATTTAATATTGATTTACTATGAGTTAAGGATACTAGGTCAATTATTTCACATTAAAATTAAAAAATTAAAAGATATAAAAATTTTTTTCTTTTTCAATATATATATATTGAAAAAGAAAATTTTTATATCTTTTAATTTTTTAATTTTAATGTGAAATAAGTGACCTAGTATCCTTAACTCATAGTAAATCAATATTAAATATAATATTTATTTACTCTTATCTTTATAGTCTCATATATCTTCCAGTTCAAGTATGTCAAAGACAAGTCAAATAAAAATTGGTCTCGCTGAGGAACTATTATATTAAAATAGAAATAATACAAAAAAAGGAATAAATAAAGATGATTCGAGAATTTCTGGACTAATCCATTTCTAAAATCTCTCAATATATAAGATTGAAAATATCTAAGAGTGCTATATAGACAAGCCATAGCTTGCTTATAGCAATAGAATTAGGAGAAATTTAAGATTTTTTCGAGTTTTAAAGAATAATACATCCTTCTTCTTGAAATAAAAATGTATTTTTTCTAATATTTTAATAAAGTAAAGAAAATTCGTAACATTTTTTTTTAGAAAATTTTTAAAATTTAAAATATAATATTTCATTATTCGTGTCTATGATTAATAATTAAATTTAAAATATAATATTTCATTATTCGTGTCTATGATTAATAATTACTTTACTTATGTGCTGTCTAAATGGGCTTTGTTCCCGTTGACATTAAATAAATAAAAAAAAAAATGATTAATACTTAAAAGGATCTTAGGGAGTTGGACTTGTATTTAAATTAAATACAAAGTTTTTATTCAAATAGGCCAAACGTTTCGTTGCTGGTTCGCAGCTTCTTCAGTGGCTCATTTATTAAACTTATCTGTCTGGGGCTTTAACTAAGAGAAAAGCCATTTTCAAACAGTATCCTTATAAATCACTTTGTTTGAAAATGTTTATTCTCTTAGTCAGAATCCAATTAGATAAGTTTAATAAATGAGCCACTGAAGCTGCGAGCCATCAAACGTTTGGCCTATTTAAATAAAAACTTTGTATTTAATTTAAATACAAGTCCAACTCCTACGATCCTTTTAATTTAAAATTTAAAATATTAGGTAAGTTTCGCATAAATATTTATGTGAAACCTACCTAGTATTTTATACGAACTTTTCGTGCGTGCCTTCGGCATACCGCAAATATACTGACGGCATCAGCGCCCCCTGTCGGCAGCATTACGTTAGCGTTGATACAAATTAATCTGGGCTATTATATATATTATTTTAAATATTAAAAAGTTTCTAATTTTTTTTTAAATTTTCTTTATTTTATTTAAAATGTTTCACCAAGAACCCACACCATTCTCCATTAACAAAATTAATATGTTAATGAATAAAACTAGGTATGAAGAAGCCAATTTGAGAATTCTAAACAGAATTGATTTATTCGCTTTTATAAATAAACATGTTTTTTATAGTTTAAGTTGAACTCACTTCATTTAAGTAACTTTAATTTAATTTCACTTCAAATGAAACTTTCCGAAGAAATTTGTTTTGTACTCATTTTATAGTTCGTAAAAGCTTAACAATAGAAAGTTTGTTGTTTTGTGGCCCATTCTAAATAAAAACAATCTAATAGTTATTTTCTTGTTAACCAGCTGTCTTCGTTTATATTATTATAATTGTATAGAACTTCTTGTTATAGCCCCTCCATCTGTTTTCCTCCACTATACATTCTATATCTCAACTCTATGGAGAAGATTTTCGTGGTAGGTTTTTTGTCATTTTTCTTTTTGGTGTCTAGCTCAAAGTCGAGGGGACGAGGAAGCTGGAGGGTGAGGAAAAACGCGACCTGTCCTGGGATCGATCCAAGGCCCCCGACGGCGACGCCTGCGTGTGTAACTCGGTGACCGCAACGGGTGACTCCAATTTTGCTTGCACGCTCTCTTGACATTTTTCGAAACAAAAAAAAAAAAAAAAAAAAAAAAATTCACCCTTCCGCACCCAGCGTTTGCATTTAATTTAATATAATTCTTTCTAAATATTCGTATATTCATTGAACCATTTATTTTTCAAATTATTATTATTATTAATTTTATTTTTTATTTTATTATCCATCCGACCCTCGATAATTTTTGAAATTCAAGGGACTCGAATTATCGAGATTTCAAATTATAAAGAAGTTTAAATTATCAAGAGGAAAGAAAGAAAAATCGAATTATTAAGAGTTTTTAATATATTTTTGAAAATATGTATGAGGTTACATAAATTTTATATACAGCCTCGAGTAAAAAAGTAAAAATAATGAAAACGACAAAAAAGAACAACAAAATTACATATTTAAGCGGAGGAGTAAACAATACTAGAAAAAATTCGAATTATAAAGAGGGGAAGTGGCCTAGTTCGGATTATAGAACGTTCTCACCCTTTCTTGTTACGAAAAGAATTTCGAGTTATCAAGCGTATCAAAATATACAGCATTTTTTCGATTTACTGAAGCTAACAGCTGAAGATTTCGATTTGAAAAATTCAATTATCGAGAGTCGACTGTATACTTTTTTATTAAATAGCTAAATAGAAACGGAATTTTTCATATTATGTAGTCCTGAAATCTTGCTTAAGTTTTTGAAAAATATTCAAGTTTGAGATTTTTACAGATCCTTCAGAAAGTGACAACATAGACATTTAATTGTTTAAAAGTACTTTAATCGGCTAATTTTTAGGATTTTTTTCATTAAAAAAATAAAATTGGGCCTTTTAATATTGTTACAATGCCTGTCTAATATATGTTTATTTGCATCAAGCATAGGACAAACTCGTTGATTTCTCTTTATGAAAAATGTTATTTTACTCAAAAAAACAGTCGATTTTGTTGAAATTTAAATGACATATATTTTTGACATATATTTCAATATACATACTTTTATGACATATATTTCAAAATTCAAATTACTTCCAAGATTAGTCCAGTCAAATTGTGTTCAAATAGGTCACTATGGGAAAAGTTTCGGTATAATTTTGATTATATATATTTGATTACATATATATGTTTTTGGGGTGCTGAATCCAAATCTTAGATCCCCCACCAAAATTTCGTGACGCAAAATGCAAAAAAAGGTGCAAATTTCTATTTTTGGCAGAAACTATCAACTTTTCGTAAATACTTTTTATTTTCAAAATGAAAGTTGATAAAATCTCCTACAAATTTCATTATTTAGGTTGTTTCTGCGACCAACCGTTTGGGCTCAAGCGCAAAATCCAAGTTTTCGACCTCGGCAGTCCCCCGGATCACCCAAAAACTCGCATTTTTTTCGATATTTTCCCATTTTGACCATGAAGGAGCAGGTTTTCGACAAAGACCACTCTATACATTTTTAAACTAGATCAAATTTGCTACAATTCAAACAAGGTTTCATCTTAATTGGATTTTTTTGCATTTTCTACAATGTTGAGTCACGAAATTTTGGTGGGAGACCTCAGATTTGGATTCAGCGCCCCAAAAAACATATATATGCAAAAAAATCAGACTTTCCTGATAAAAACACAATTTGACTGGGCTATATCTTACATATGAATTTCACTATTCAAGTTTAATGCAAGTTTTTATTCAAGTCAACTTGTACCCAAGTACTTACTAGGGTTGGCTAATGCTTTCATTGATATTTTTGCTGAAAGTTTTAAAATTATCTATTTAAGCGCAAGTTGATTTAAGTAAAAATGAATTACACATTCAGGGTAAATACATTTCTTTAAATAAAGATATATAATATAAAATAACTGGAAAACCAATTCAAAAGCAAACATTATGGAGGTATATATATTATAAATATATTTTAGTAATCGAAAACCCTCAAAGCCTCTGTCTCAAAGAGTAATGCATGCATCAGGGAATAGGAAAAACATTGCGTAAAAAAATAAAAAAGGAATGATCATAGCATTTGAATTTGAAAAAGGGCTAAGTTCCATTAGAAATCACTGAGAGGTGGGGGAAAAAGATTGAGATTTGAGATTTCGATATTCTCTTGAGAAAGATAAATACATAAAAAAGAAAATCCTTATGCGATTGTAGAAAAACAGAAATGAAATAGATTATGTGTAAATAAAAAAAAACCTACTCGACTCAAATTGAAATCTTATTAATTTAATATTATCATGTTAATTTATATTCAACTAGCTTCAAGGCCCGCCTTCGGTATATAATTTGTTAGAGACTATAGTTTCGAAGGTTTGATCTTCATCATCAGTCTTTTTAATTATAAATATTTTATCTGCTATTTCTCATAGGTTCAAATCCCGATTGGATGTAGGTAAATTCGTTTTATTGTAATAGCGAGCTTGTCACATTATAAATAAATTTTATATAATATATACATTATACATATTATAGACCTAGATAGACAAACTAGATCGCGAAAAACTTTTTATACAAGTTTTGCTGCCATTTTTTAAATCATCTATCTTAGTTCAATTCAATTTGATTGAAATTTTGCAAGAACTAGTGTAATTTAGCCTTTAATGATAACAAAACGTCGATTTTAGTTTTTAATTTTTGTCTATTTTCCAAAAAACGTCTTCCACTGAATTTCTCTATTAAGCTCCTAATAAATTAGAAAACGCCGGACCATTAATCCTCTATAGACCTTAAACACACTAGTCAAGCTTAAAAAAATGGCCACTAACTCCATTTGCACATAAGGTTTCTGTGAAGTCACACAGTTCCTTGTGATGTCACATAAACTCTCTAACCATTCATTACACTCGTACAGGCCAGTATAAATGATCGTTGTGAGATGTAATCTAAAGCAACATAATTTGCTTGGAATATACATTTGCCTATATAATGAGCTAAAAAACTATAATTTATTATTATTCTATATATTATATAATAATGTGTTTTTTATTTCACATTACATTGATGATACGATTTTTTCTGATGTTTTTTTTCTAAGTATAGATAAGTTGAGCTAAGTGAAAATAAAATAGAATAAATAAAAAAAAAATAGGAATAAAAAAAGAGAGAAAGTCGTAAGCTGCCATTAGATAAATAGACGAGGATTAAAGGAAAAAGATCTATTACTAATATCCCCCCTTGAACCTTAAAGGAAATTCGCTTGGGACTGAATCGACCAATGTCAAATTACTCTTTCTTTTCAATTTAGCTATACATAACGCCCTGTATAAATTTTATATAGGGCTATAGCTGTATAATTCAGGGGCTCTGGTTCAATCATGGGTTAGGCGATGATTCGCTGACTTATATACCCTTACATATTTGTAAATAATTTTAATAAATGATCCTATAGTTGATTTACGGCTCGTCGAATGGTTTTCCTCGAAAGAGAAAAAGTTTTTTGGATGGTATCCATGATTTGCCTGAAAGATGGGCAAAATGTGTAGAATCCAATGCTCAATACTTTGAATAAATTTTTTTTGAGATTTCCTTGAGAATTAAGTGTTTTCTTTAACGAAAAAAGCGGCAAATTTCAATTAACACCCCTGGTAGTCATATGCATTGTTGTATGGTACTTTTATCAAGTGTCAGTATTGTTAGTGCAAGAACCGGATTATATAACAGGTCAAATATATTCTACCGTGGGCGAGGCTTAAATGGACCACTCTATCATCGTCATCATGATATGATGAGGAAGCAGTAACGCTACGCATGTCGCAGACAAGACAAATAGTTAATTAATCCAAAAGCTATTTAATTTTAGGAAAAACTTTTGCCTAGGCAATATTTTTTTGCCAAAATATTATAATAACTAATAATATTTTAGGACGCTTTTTGATTACAAATTATTCATGATTAGACTATAAGAACTAGTTAAATATAAAAAATATCCTAAAATGTATTTCTAAGTTCTAAGAAGAATAAAAAAATAAAAGTGATTATTTTAAAATTAAACCATTATTTGAATAAAAAAATAATAATAAGTAATACTTTCAAATTTAATGATCGAATTAAGTGATTAACACCCCAACATTAGTTTGTGTCCGCACGAGAACACCTTTTATAGAAAATAATCACTAACCATTTGAACGTACACGTATACATTATATTTACTAGGTATTTACGATTCAAATTTGCATTCTTCCATTTGGATTTGATTCCAGGTTACCCGAATAATATCAATCTTGGAATAAAGAAATTAAATTTAGATTTATTAAAATTCTTTGTAAATTTTACCAAACGATTTTTCATGTGAAACGAACAATGCATGTTTGGTGCAGATAAACTGCAGAAAGAATACATAAGTTAGTTTCAAGTCATTTATCAAAACACAATAAATACGTAGATAGGCATCTTGAAATGTTCATCTGTAGTGATATTGATTTTGAATATTTTTTTTGGCTGATTATAATGTTATATGTTTTTATTCTTCTTCTTCTTCTTCTTCTTCTTAATCTTCTCAATAGGCCTAAGCCTGTTTCTCCAAATAAAGGATATAATAATAAAACTTGAGCAAGATGCGAGGTAGGTTTCACAAAAAAGAAATAAAACAAAATTGAGTTTTGAATTCGATATATTTCGGGGGTGAGCCCATCATCAGGAGTCAAAGTAAACTGATTATACAATGGAAAAATAATTTTACAAATAACAATTTTTTTAATATTTTTGAAATGTATGTGGTGAGGGGAAGTAGGGGTAAGAAGGAAAGTTGTTCTAAGAATTAATATTTTCAACAAATGGAAAAATTGAGTTTTGAACCAGCTGAAGGGAAGCTCTACCTACTATTATAATAAAGAATCGTAGGTGACAGGGTACAACTGGAAAAGTGACTGAGAGGGTACAATTATCTTAATATATTCAATATGCGTACAATAGAATGAATGTTTAGTTAATTTATTATAATATATAATCAATAATTGTATTTTTATGCACTTCAAATTTGTTATTTAAAATATTTGAATTATTTGATAGAGCTATTTAATTTCCGTAGATTCTAATAGATCCAATTTAAGGCCTTTTCTTTCGAAATGAATAGGGATAGGGTTATTATTAGCGGTGGAATGATTGAAATATATCGAATTCAAAACTCAATTTTGTTTTATTTATTTTTTGTGAAACCTACCTCGCATCTTGCTCAAGTTTTATTATTATGTTAAAATGTTTCACCTAGAACCAACACCTAACTCCTGAAAAGTTACCAAATAAAGGACGTTGTTCTATTCGATTTTTAGTCAGAGTATAAAATGAAGCCCGCTTTCCATCTTTTTTTGGCCTTCCTTTTACACCCTGGGGTCGACATTCTTTTGCTACTATATCTGGTACCTATGCGCTTATCTCCCTTAAATCTTCACTGCGGACTCTATCTCTTAGTATTTTCCCCAGTATGGTTCTAATTACCCTCATCTAGATTGTTCTGAGAAGTTGCTGGGTGGAAATTCTATCTGCCCTTGTCTCTGCAGCATATGTCATATGCACGCTGGTTTTATAAATGCGAACTTTACTCTGCTTTACAATGCATTACAAATCAGAAAATAAATTTTCCTTTAGTAGCTATTCTAAAAATTTGCTTACTGAAGCAGATCAAGAAAATTTATTTAAAAGGAAAAATTCTAAAAGTTACTTGTCGACTTAGACAGGATAGCATGGCCAAATTTAAATAAAATAAAACAAAACATTTTTTAATTATATTCATGATCAAGTTTTTAAGCCCTGAATTCATAACAGTTTTGGCTTACAAAGAAAAATAAATTTTTAAACTAGTAAGAAAAAATTCATTTTCTGTTTTTTATAGTTCATTTTAAAATAAAATCGAGTTTTTTAAATGTTTTTTCGAATACCTTTCTTTAGGTGCTGGATATCTAGAGTTACGTCGTAACGAGTTGACTTAAATGATTATTTTTCTGATGTTAATAATCTGTATAATTCTGAATAATTTAGAGGAAGGAAGAACTTTCTCAACTGTACGGTTTAATTAATCAGGAAATGCTGTCCAAAAAAGTACACTTCATTTTTTTAAATTTTATTTTAATCTTCGCTTTTGTTCTTTTTTCATAATTTTCGTTATTTTTCAAATTTAACAATAGATTTCGTAAAAATATATTTTGGGACCTTCGCCACAAAAAAATTTAATTGAAATATCTTTAAAAAATGTACTTTTTACACCCTTCAAAAAAGAACAATAGATAGCAAAAGGTTATGATTACTTTTTCAATATTGATAGAAAAATAAAAGTTTATTTTCTTAAAAATTTTACTATTATTTCAATGAGTATTTCAGATAGAGATGAATGGATATAATTTCATTGAAAATTTCATAGCAAAGGGTCCCCCCCCCCCCCTTATGATCACTCTTTCAATATTGATAGAAAAATAAAATTTAATTTTCTTGAAAATTTCACTATTATTTCACTGAATATTTCATATAGAGATAAATAGATATAATTTCATTGAAATATCTTAAAAAAAAAAATACTTTTTGCACCCTTCGAAAAAGAAGAAAAGATAGCAGAGTCCACCTTATGATACTTTTTGAATATTGATAGAAAAATAAAATCTAATTTTCTTGAAAATTTTACTATTATTTAAATGAGTATTTCATATTGTATAAACATGTTTTATTTAATTAACTTTTTTATTGTAATTCGATACATATTTGCTTAATTTTAGCGACGTGCAAGCTCCATAAAAATGGGGTCCTAATATTCTATTTAACTATTAAGGGCCGGTTGTATGTCGCAAAGTAAATGCTTTTACCACTAACCAAGGGTAGATGGTAAATGGAGGGACTGGGATGGCCAATCAGATGAGAGGCACTGAAAGTTTCTCTCATCTGATTGGCCATCCCAGCCCCTCCATTTACCATCTTCCCTTGGTTAGTGGTAAAAAGCATTTACTTTGCGACATACAACCGGCCCTAAGAGTTTATTTTTCCGATCTCGAACCGAACTCAGCTTATCCCTCCATGGGCAGTTAGTCTTACAAGTCACTAAAATTAAGTAAATAAAATTTTTTTCAAAAAGAACTGACTTTATATGAAATAGATCTAATATAAATACTAAATTAAAACATTTTTTTTTTAATACTGAACCTTAATTGATTTTTTAGAATTGATGCAAATCTACACCCTACAAATGTCGGTTAGACTAGAGAGAATCGGGAGAAAACAATTTCCATTACATATTCACATAAATTCACTTTTTTTCGAGTCGGAGTACCTGGATGAAATAATAAACATATGCCAAATGACTATGCCTCTACACGCATTTTTTCTACTAATGAACACGCTTCGGTGGAAAAAAAATATAACCTAGCCCATTGACGAGCTCGATAAAATCACGTTTATCCAACTTTTGGCCTAGTTTCTAGTTAAATAGAGAATTATCACTATATAAATGAATGCTTAGTAGATTTTTATAGCTTGACGAGTTAATCGAAAATCTGTTTTCAGATTAAATCTGATAATTTGACTGGTTTATAATTATTCGAATGCAAATTAAAAATACAAATAAATTCCGGATTTGTTATTCTAAAAAAAAGACTGAGTTGCTAGAATATATCAATAAAGATTTAAAATATAAAAAAATAAAATAAAATATCTTGGGAAATCTCCCCAAAAATTTTCGAAGAATAAAAGACAGATTTTCAATTTTGAATGTGAAAAAATATATCAAGATTTCCGAAAAAAGAATCACAATTTTGGCATATTTTTACTCATCTATTTTTATTAGATATAAATATTTTAGCTGCAAACTTTCTGATTGAAAATTTGAACTTGAAAAAAATTAAATAATGTCTATTAGAATTTTATAAAAATTCCTGGCTTCACAATATTTATCAGTATTCTAGCAAATGAGCGATATATAAATAGCAGATTTGATGTTTTAATGGTCGAGTTGTTTATCAAAAGAGACAACCACTTAAATCACACTGAATTATGAGAAAATATTGGTAGTTTAAACCGAAACATTTCTTTTAATAATTTATATACCTAATACACAAGATGAAGCAATTGTAAATTAGTAGATTTATTTTTTAAATATTAAATTAATATTTAAAATAATATTAATATAAATAAGAGTGTGTGTTTATCTTGAGTATTTGAAGGGGTTAACAATCCTCAACAGCACCAGTTAACAAAAATAGCAACAAAACACAACACTAAACAACGACAATATATAATAATATTCATGCACTGGACAAGTGGACGCTCTGGACTCTCGAAAAGTAATGAATTAGAAATAAATCAAAAAGCATTGCGAGTGAAAAGAGTACTGTTAATTTGATTAGATTAAAAACAACGAAAATATTTATACAGAAAAATGGATTTATCAAATTCTTAAGAAAAAGATATAGATATGCTCATTATTTATTTATTCCGTTTTTTGGCTTTTCGGCCTTTCTAGCCACAAGCCAATTTACGATACTATTTTTTTTTTAATTTGTCTCTAACACGGGGTCAGGTTTTAGCCGGATGCCTCGAGTCGGATTCGAACCCGGGTCCACTTGTTTAGCAGGCTGACACGTTTCTATCTGCTCGGGTTTTAAAATTTTAGCAATCAATTTTGGTACATATATTAATTGATTAAATTTCTCGGAATTGTTTTTTCAATTTTTTCAAAATTTTAACCCGTGAACACAAACGAGAATTTTTTATTCTAGAGGAGGGTAGCAAGAGACCCGGCGGCGAGGCGGGTCTCTTGCTACTATAATCCCAATTCATCACACTGACCCAATCCTTCACCCCTAGACCCACCTCCGATCATCATTCACCCTGACAACCCTATACATGTCCTCTGGACACTCTCCTCATCATCTAACTCTGATCACCCACCAAACCCCACGAATCCGAATGGAGGATTAAAATTTGTGGACCTCCACCCATTAGAAAGTACATACTATATCAATAGAAAAAACTTTCACTTCCGATTCCTCGCAGACATATTTAATTCTGAATACAAAAAAAATCGACCTTTTTTTCAAGAATTTTAAATTAAAAATAAAATATATCGCCTTTAACTGAAGCAAAAAGATATCGTTCATCGCTCGGTGCTCCAGGTACTATAAATAAGCAGAGTAAAAAATGAAAGAACCCGTGGCCATGTTGATAAGGCGTCGCTTGGGCTACAAGAGGAATCGTAGTTTCTCAATTTCATTTTTCATTTTTCGAAAATAATAAAGTAATTTCTAGATTTATAGAATTAACTGTCAGAATTATTCAATAAAATTAGTTGACTTGCGTGGTTTATTTTAAAAATGTAGTTGCTTTATGATAATTTTATAAATTTATAAGACATAATCAGCATTACGTAGGTCAGGGTTTCAGGAAAGAAACGTCAATATAGATTACCGCTGAAATATTTTATTTCTGATAAATATTTATGAATTCCATAACAAAGAGCGCATTAAAAAAGTGTAGAAAATGTAGGTCAACGAGTACACAAATGACTAACGATCAATAATTATTCATTTGACATAAAGTGTCAATAGCATTTTAGGGAAGATGCCAAGCCAAAAACGAATAGGAAAATAAATCATGATTTTTATCAATACTTTTTTTTAGGCTAAATCATGAATATAAAAGATTGAATGCCTATTAGTTGATGTCAGATTTAAAATCAAACTGTGAAAGGGAGGTTAGGGTATGTTTTAGGTTCATAAATTGAGAAAATTTCAACTTGAAAATTGACGGATAAGGTGAAAACTCTTTAAGATTCGGTACACTCTCCAAAATTTTAGGATTTTTTTAAGAAAACATTTTGAGCTAGAAAAATTAAACTGAGACAAAAATGCACCTTTAAAAGTTTTATTCGAAATTTCAGTTCTTTATCTACAAACAAATGATATATGAGAAATAAAATCTTTTCAATTAAATGAGATATCTCCCCACAAAAATAATCGATTTATTTAATTTTTTTTTAGGTTTTCAAACCAAAGTTCCGAAACCAGAAATTTAGATAGAAAGAATAAGTAAAGTAAAGAAAATTTAAAAAAATTTAAAAATATAAAATTTTAGGTAGGCTTTACAAAAATAAAAGACAAGATGCTTGTTAGCATGACTCTATAATAAGTATATATTTCTCTGTGAACTCCTGAAGATGGGCTACCGTACCCCGATATATATATGGATGCTAACAAGCAAATTTTTAGAATTTTATATTTTTAAATTTTCTTTACTTTATTTTAAATATGTTTTTCCAATAACCTACACCATTTTCCCTTAACAAAAAATAAAGAATAAACTTGCTTCAGACATTATTAAAAGACGAATATGAAAAAAAAAATTAAAATTTTTGAGTTGATGATAGTTTGTGAGGTCTACTTACGACACCGGAAATGAAAAAAATGAACGTTCGTCAGAGAAGTTGAAGGTGTGCTTACCTGAAACAAAAAAAATATATATTAGTATTAATAAGACTAGCATTTTTAGAGAAACATTAGATTTTTAAAGCTTTTTACCAAGGTTCTTTGATTTATGAATATCTACAATTCCATAAGAGTAAAATTTTTGAAATTCAAATAAAATAAATTACTTAATTCTAGTACATAGTATTTGATGTAGAGTAGTGTTAGGGGTTCAAAAAACTGGAAAATTGTTGTTTTTTCGATATTTGTTTTAATTCAAAAACAAAAGGAGTAGGAAGGTTTTTGAAAAAATAATTTTCTAGTTTTGTGTGATGTGATCAATTAGATGGTATTTAAAAATAGTTTAATAGGCCACTATAGAGTCTCGGAAAATGTATAGGGAAAATATTAAATCAATAAAATTAATCATCATATACATAGATATTAGGTATTAATTTTGTTAAGGGAGAATAGAGTAGATTCTAGGTGAAATATTTTTTATTAAAATAAAAATTAAATATTATAAATTACTAGATAGGATTCACAAATAAAAGACCAAATGCTTATTAGCAATATTTTTAAATTTTTATTTTAATATTAGAAATTGGTTTGGGTTCGAAGATCAGAATCTTTGGGTTTGATTCGCAAAGGTCCCGGATGATCTTTTCGTCTATAATAAAGTTTTTTCTTCAATATCTAATTTTAATTAAAAAGAAACAATGTTATAAAAATATTTAATTTTAAGAAAAAAAATGCTTTGGCCTTAATAATTTGCATAAATCGCCTTTTAAAACTACAATTTTTGTAGTAAAAAAAAGTGGTGTTGACATTATGTCGATAGTACTACTTACTATTTTTTTTTTAATGATATTGATGTAAGAAGGAGATACACCAAAAAAGTGCATCCCCTAAAGGCCCAGGTTGTCCCCTTCATCGTGAAAAGAAGAAGTAGAGGGGATTTTATATATACTTATATACTATACTCATTTGTTAATAATTACTTAGTATTATTTTTAATTATTGGCGAAAATCACTAAGGGAATTATATTTATTTGAGATATAGGTATAGAATTAATAATTACATGTAAAAATACGCGAATTCAGCCCTCTTGACATCTATAAGCAAAAAGTTATTAGAGGTATAAAATCGTTTCTCCCATAAAAAATTTATTTTATTTTCCCGTTAAGTAGCATCTCTAGCGGTTGCTGATTTTCGCCAATAGCCCTGAACATGATTTAATATAAGATTGAAATCTGACAAAAAAACCTGACATATACTAAGTAATCAAATTTTACAAATAACCCATAAATTTAACATCCATTTAAACTTTACAGGATACGATGGTTTGATAAATCTAGAAAAATACATGATAGTGCAAAAAAATTCTAACATAATAATTATTTCTAAAATTTTCCGTATTAAAAATATATTGAAATTTTATGATTTAAAGTATTTTATTTTGCCGTAAAATAGCTCTCTACTAGCGGGTATAGTCTTTCTAATATTTAACCACTTAAAATAAAGATATAAAAAATTCAATTAAGGCCTCACAATTACCAATTCAAATTCGTATGGAACAATATAAAATAAGTCAAGTCACGGAATCTCATATTAAAAAAAAAAAAAAAAAGATTTCTACGTTTAATATTTCGTTATCGTTTTCATGAGAATCAACGACTTGAACGGAGTGAACCTAATGACCTTAAAGATTTCAATTTGATTAACCTTTAAAAATACCTTACACCGTGGACAATAAATTTATTATTCATATTTAGTTCAAGATGAAGTTTTATAAATGAACTATGAGGTTAGGAGGGGGAAGGGGGGGGGGGTTGAAGAACAAAAAAGGGTAGAGGATTATCAGAATAAAAGAAAAATAGAACTGGTCCTGAACTGCTTTATCTCTCTTTAGAGTGAAAGTCGGAGAGACAAAGTTTTAGCCATGGCGCCGGAAATTCATGAAAAGTTCAAAGAAAAGGGCCAAGACGGAAGAACAAGTTCCTAAATAGTTTAAGGACAAAATCTTAGCAAAAACGGAGCTTTGATAGTAATGCAACTTCCTTCATTGTTTATGAATCAAAAGGCTCACGAAAAACAATTTAATGAGCCGTGAGTTAAACAAATAATGTTTTTCGACTGTTTTTTTGATAGGAAGGAATTTAATGAATGGATTAATTGTCTAATTTTAGTGATTTACTGATTTTATTTAAACAAACGTTCATTATACTCTTTTATTTTGTTAACCGACTTCAAAAAAGGAGGTTAACACTTCGATATTTTACCTATATATTTTAAGTACATGTCCGCACGAGGGGGAGAATGGAGTAGGTTCTAGGTGAAACATTTTTTATAAAAATAAAAATTTTAAAGTATAAAATACTAGGGTTTTTAAGGAATTTGGTGTTGGTACTTGGTGAAACATTTTTTTTCTACCTTTTCTCCCTCCACTAATTTTAAATATTTACCCTTTTGTTATCTTTAAAAAAAATAAATTTTACCATTGACTTGTATTCAATTTCGACTTATCCAGGTCAGTTACTTTCTGTTTCTCCTGAAGATGGGTTAGTCACCCGAAATATATATATCGAGATTAAAGATTCTCCAAAAATAAATTCGTTTTATTTTTTATATCTTAATGTGAAACCTACCAAGTATTTTTATCCAATAATTTTAAAATACTAGGTATGATTAACAAATAAAAGACCAAACGCTTAGCATCTTGTTCTACTATATATATACTATATTTCGGATTACGAGCCCATCTTCAGGAGTTTACATAGAAAACTATTTCTATGTGAACTCTACGTGAATTGATGGGATTCGCAAAGGTCCCGGCTGATATTTTCGTCTTTAATAATTTTTTTTATTTATTATCTAATTTTAATTGAAAAGAAACAATTTATAATCATTTAGGAGAGGGGGGGGAGGTCTAGGGTCAGAAAATGAAAATCTAGACCCTAGGACCAAACTCAACCAAATTTTTGTATACATAATCAGTGAGCTCCGAGAAGACTGAAAATGCAAAAACTAACCGTCCAAAATTGGGGAAGAGGTTAAAAATGAAAATCTAGGCCTTTGGACCAAACTCAACCAAATATTGTATACATAATCAGTGTAAAAATTAATACCCTGTATGGTAAAGTAAAAACCAACACCGCTATCCCTAAATGTTATCTTTACGATAGGTTTTATATAGATTTATCGACTCTATAAAATGTAACTTTACAGGGTTTTATTGATCTAAAATCTTAATAATTCTTAATCAAAAAGAAGTAGAACCGTAATTTTTAGGACTCCATCAAAAAAAAAATTGCAGTAATTTCGACGTATTTAATTCTGAAAAGTAGCGAATTTTGATCTTTTTGCAACATTTATAGTCAAGGGGTGAACCGCGACCTAATATGCTGTACAACTACTACCACTTGTACTTCCAAATATTTCCAAGTACTTCCAAATATTTCCAAGTACTTCCAAATATTTCCAAGTAATTCCAAATATTTCAAGTGTTTCCAAATATTCCCAAGTACTTCCAAAGATTTCCAAGTACTTTCAAATATTTCCAAATATTTCCAAGTACTTCCAAATATTTCCAAGTGTTTCCAAATATTCCCAAGTACTTCCAAAGATTTCCAACTACTTTCAAACATTTCCAAATATTTCCAAGTACTTCCAAAAATTCCCAAGTACTTCCAAAGATTTCCAAGTACTTTCAAATGTTCGAAATGTTTCCAAGTACTTCCAAATATTTCCAAGTACTTCCAAATATTTCCAAGTACTTCCAAAATACTTACAAGGTGTACACCTACTTCCAATCGAATCACCTCTCGTTTATAGTACATTTAGTGGAAAAATTTTTTGAATGTTGAACGTTGTAGGCAAACAAGACCCAAACTACTCGACGCAGCTTTTTTTTAGATTATTCTAATGATATATAAAAGTGATATTCGTATTTTTTCGAGATACAGCAAAATTGACTTCTAGCGTCGATATGTTTATATTTTATTGTATATTTTCTCTGATATTAAATTAAAATCCGTTTTAACAGGTTGATGTTGCATGTATAAGAGATTGTGGTCTCAATGCATAATTCCCTCTAAGTCCATCCATCCAAAAGCCTCTCTTTTAAAGCGACTCGTTTAATAAATAAATATATAGCTTATATTGCCAGGAAAATATTATCATTTCCCCTTGTTTAATTCGAAGAGGTGTTAATGGCAACAAAAGTCATAAACAAGTTTCATTTTTATGATCTTTGATCTCTCTAAGATTAACACTCCCTTCATTTATCCAACCTTAGTAAGCGTAGGAATAATAATCCTTAAAATATCTTCCCTTTATCATGTTTAGAGAAATTTCCCATTTTATAGCCCATCATCTTTTATTCTATAAATTTATATGATTACTTTCATTTATATTGAAAAAGTCAAGTATTAGAATGATCTCTCCGGAAATGGACTTTCGGAAATCTTCTAATCCCAATAAGATCGAATTTGACTTGCTATTTTTCAATGGTAGCTAGAAATACATTATATCTTTAATAAGTATTGAAATTTGATTAAAATAACACTTAAATAATTAATTTAATAATTATTTATTGAACAGGAATAAATAATACAATAAAACTACGACGTTTTGATCGACGTATTCTGCTATAGTTCTCAAGTACGAGGAGCATCCACTCCGATTTTAGGTTAACTAAAATGGCCTACGAATAAGTCGATCGAAACGTCGTAGTTTTATTCCTGTTCAATAAATAATTATATAATTAATTATTTATGTGTGATTTTATCAAACTTCAACTCTTAATAAAATTAATCACAAATATAAAAGCTTCATTACTGATATAGATTTAATAGTAAAGAGTATACAAAAAAGAAAAAAAGGAAACTGTTATGCAGTAAGTACAGAGGCAACTGTGGGTCAGTGGATAGAGTGCCGGGTCGCTGACTCGAAGTACGCTGGTTCGAGACTGAGTCTTGGGAGATATTTGCTGTCGCCCCCTCTTGGAAAGCAATGGCAACCTACAAAGAGTATAATTACCTCTCCAAACTAGCCGTTCGGAACAGGCGTTAAAAGGTAGGTCCCGTATATCTGTCTAAAAAGAGTTAAACACAATCAACACAGGCATATGTGGAGAGGAGCCAAAACATCAGGGAGACCTGATATGGCACTTAAAGAAGAGTAAAGAGTAGAAGTTTTAACCAAAAACATCCATTTTGTGATATTTACGGGTCAAAAAGTACATAATAATTCGACGTGAAAAGGAATTCAATTTTCAGTCAATACTATTTGATATTTGAAATCGATCGATCTAGCAAATACTCTACTACCTAGGTACATAATATAATATATACCTATAAGTATATATCTATTCTTCATTCTTTTAAATCGAATATAATTAGGGAATCGATGGGGGGAGATGAAAAAGAAGATACCGGATACGAAAAGAATATAAATAGGCTTAGGTAAGCAAAGTGGATTGAATTTGTATTTTATATACAAAAAGAAAAAAAAAGAAAATGCTATGCAGTAAAGAAAGGGCCTAATTTGAAAAAGGGTTGGAACTTTATAATCCTGGATGAACGCCCAAAGGAATATCTGGAAAGTATTTTTTATTGAAAGCCCGATCGCCTAATTTATTGGATACAATTCCAAATATTTGCCCGGAACCTCTCTAAATAATGAATTACCTTTGATAAAATATAATGCTGCTTTTCAAATTCGTTTACTTAATATTTTAATTGGATATATAGGCATGAATGGAACAAAATGGAAATTAGTTTAGGTCATGAATATTATTAATAGAAGAAATCAAAGGTACTCAATTTTATATTTTTTTGTAAAACCCTGTCAAAAATTAACATAAAAGTTCTTCTGAAGAAATTCTTTGTATTTTGATAGGCAAATAAAATTTCACTTACTTAGTTTATTTCGAGAAATTATTTTTAAGAGAGAAAATATAATATAATTTCATTAAAATCTTCGGAAAAAAAAATCGATTTTTTTTTCGTTTATAAATTTCCAAAGATGAGAATGTTCCTCTATTTGAAGAAATATCTTCGGAAAAAAATCGAATTTTGTCCCTTAATTAATTTCCAAAAGTAAGATAATGGTCCTCTAGAAGAAATTCTTATAGATGATTTTTATAGAGAATTAAAATTTTCATTCTTATGAATATTCATTTAATTTCTTGCGAGTATTATTATTAAGAATGGGGGAAAAATATATATTATAACTCGAATGGATAGAAAAAAGTCCCCGTCATTGGAAAAAAATTATTGGATTTTTCTAGGGAGATAATTTTAGATTTCTTTTGAATATTTAGCTAATTTCAAGAAAGTATTCTTATATAGAGAAACAAAGAGGTTGTCCTCTGCTTGATGCAAATAAACTTACTAGAAAGCCCATCTGTCTGATTCTTTGGGGAATCGAAACAGATTAATTTTATTCAGATATTCAATTATAAATTTTATTTGGAATGTTTAATGTTAACGTTAGATGAACGCGAAAGTTAAAACTTATTATCAGGTCACTACCCTATTTTGGTGCAATTAGGACCAGACTCGTTTTGATACTGAACCAAGAGTTGAAAAAAGATACAATGGTGCAATTGGGACCAGACTCGTTTTGATACTGAACCAAGAGTATCTTTTTTCAACTCTTGGATCAGTATCAAATTGAGTCTGGTCCCAATTGCACCAAAATAGGCATTATATATATATATTCACGGGATCAGTATCTTTGGATATTGAAATTTTTTTCCTCTTTCTCAGCTTGTGAACCAGACAGAATTCCGTCGAATCTTGGAATCGAAGTAATATTAGAAAATATAACATCGGTATGAATTTATTTCTATTCGACGGATTTGTGACGATAGTTACTAGCCATAAATATGTACGGAAGTTTCACATATGTGTCCAGGATACCTTTATTTATATCCCGAACGATCGAAAATGTTGAAGTTTATGATTGTTGGGAAGAATGCGCAAATATATATCAGCTGTAAGGGAGAATGTTTTATGGTATGAATTTAAATTTGTTATAATTGTGAAACATCACTTTCTACGATTCGGGTCTTTAATCATATTATGAAACATACCTATGGTGTTTTGGAATGTACTGTCACCATTTATCCAGCTCTGATGATACGGTCCAAAATATCGCCCTGCCATTCAAGTACATTGCAGCAACAAAAACTAAAACTCTCGGTTTTTCTACTTAGATAAACTTTAAAATCATTTAAAACAGGCTTGTCCAACCCGCGGCCCAAATCGGCTATCAATGTGGCCCCCAAAAAAATCGCAAACTTAGAAACTTTATGGGATTGGGACTAAAATAATCAGTGATTTAGTAAAAATACAACAATTTTAACTTGCTTAATTTATGACTAATTAATTTTTGAATTTAACACGTTATTTAGCAATGAAGTATTCATAAAATGATTCTTAAATAATTTTATTTATTCAACCAACTATTTTCAAGTATAAACCACACAAAAAGAATGAAGCTAGATTATATATATTTGATGAGCATCTTGAGAACTCATTGAGAATTCCTTTTAATCAAATATTGATGACGGATTAATGTTTCAAAATAATGAGAAACATCTCACTAATTTTATGTAGCTGTCTTGTCTTTTACATTTATAAAGTAATAAATTTTAAATTACTTCAATATGTCAACCATATATATATATCGTCGCTGATCTTACAAAACCTCCTAAGTCCGATTTTTGGTCAAATACGTATTATACGTTTATACCGACCAACTTTTCATGGCACATCTGACTATAGAAACCTTATTATTCTATTCCAATTTAATTTCTGGCTACGGCAAATAATAAATACTGAATTGTATTTGTATGTATTGTTGTTTAAAATGGTTTTTCTTGTTTTTTGGCAAACAATGAATTTAGGACTTACGAGGTTTTGTAAGATCAGCGACCATATACATATATAGTTGACATATTGAAGTAATTTAAAATTTATTACTTTATAATTTATATATATATATATATTCTACGTTTTTTTGCTCATATGCCATCATTTTAGCGTTAGCGTATTTTATGTGTGGCCCAAAACAACTCGTATTCTTCCAATGTGGCCCAGGGAAGCTAAAAGGTTGGACAACCCTGATTTAGAATGATAGATTATTGCACAATTATAGAATTGCTGGTTCAGATGTTTATATATGAAGAAAAGTATTGTTTTTAAAGAACTTGACAAGTAATTCCATTAGGTTTACTCAAAGTATTTGGCTTCATATGTAATCGTTTGCTTGGATATTTCTTCAAGAATTTTTTCCTAGAAGTGGGACAAAATTCAAATACAAGATTCTACACGGGTTGAGCAAAGATAGAAACCAAATTAAATAAAAGTATGTAACGCCCTTAAATTTAATAATAGTCTCGTTTTGTTTAAATTAAAAAAATAGCTCGTTCTAAGGGCGCCTGTCCTCTTGCTGTTTCCTTTTCCACTACTCTAGCGCGCACTTTAAACACCGCTAGATAACTCGGCGACAGTTTAATTGTCTGTGAAATAATGACTGTCTTTTGGACAGAGCCTTTTTTTGGAGAGAGAGGGAGGCCACTTTCTCTCTCGCCAACATATACATATATCCAATAGACTCTTATCTGACCCGAAACACAAACGATGATTTATAAGCCGGGAAGGGGGATTAGCTACGCGGTCAAGTCCGGAAATCCTCCTCCACTCTCACCCTAGAATTCTTCCAAAACGAAATAAAAAAAAAAAAGAGAAAATATTTTCCATTAATCAGAAGTTATTTTTCTTCTAACTGGTCAATATAAGACTAATTAGAGTAGCGCGTTTTATTGGGCTTCTTGACTTTGACTTTCTTCTATCTCTTTTCCTCACTTGAGAACAATTTTTTAAACTTAAATGATCCTAATAATGACTTGAACCACAAGTGGCTAATTATTTGCCCGATCGAAAACCATCGAGAAAAGAAAAGATTTATTTTCTCTCAACTGTCTCGTCGAAAGTGCTTGATTAATATTACTTATCATCTTTCCCCCACGAGAAATAATAACTTTATAATTTTCTTTTCTCTAATATCCACAATAAGATTTCTACAATTTTTTTTTTTTTTTTTTTTTAATTAAATTTCCAATATTTATTCACGTATCATGAATGGTAAAAGCATTTTCGAGGCCGAATATATCTAAGACGCAGTAATGACTTCAATATTACTCTAGTCAAGTTCTGTTCTTAGCATCATCACTGAAAATAAGTACAGTAGAGTCTCACTAATCCGGCACTATTAAAAACTAGGGGGTGCCGCATTACACAAAAATTTGTTCCCACAAACCTAACAATGGATTCCAGTAGAGTTTCATAAGCTGATTTTCATGCAATTTCTCGATTTTTTACAACAGGTCAGAGTTTCGAGATACTATCGGTCAAAATGACGAAAAAGGCCATTTTGACCTATTTTCTAGTCCCATTAAATATTAAACAGCAATATTTGCAATCAAAATATTTTGTCGACGTAATAGAAAACAGCTTCCTCTTTGATTTTCAAATTACCACTTGTTTGTAGCTCAATTAGAACCCGAGTTATCAGTAAAAAACTAAGACCATATGTTTTAATCTATGTTTATTGTCCTTTATAATCACGTAGTTTTAGTTTTTTTAGTTATAACTTGAGTTCTAATTGAACTAAAAACAAGTGGTAATTTGAAAATCAAAGAGGAAGCTGTTTTCTATTACATCAACAAAATATTTTGATTTCAAATATTGCTGTTTAATATCTAATGGGACTAGAAAATAGGTCAAAATGGCCTATTTCGTCGTTTATTATTATTATAACCACTACGAAAGCAAACTTTATATGGAAAATAGGTATTTTTCCTTTATTTTGATGCATACTGAATAGAAAAAACGGTTGCCTGTAAAGTCGGTATACGGGCGAAAGTTTTACGTGACAACGACTTTGAGTGGTAAAATAATTTTAATGTGAATATTCATTCGTATAGTAGGAAGAAGGATGAAATAATAGTAACAATTTAAAACATTTATTTATACAAAGAATTATATTTAAAACATTAATTTATACAAAGAATCTCGCACTGAATTTCATATTAACAAAATTTTATTTTTACCTTTACACATACATACGTATTTATATACAAATATACATACAATAACTTGCAATACATTTGCGTACAATGAAACAGCGTTTACTACAACTTAACTTGTTCCTATCTGAGTGATTTTGTTGAGGATAGGGCGATGATAGGAGAAATATGAAATGAAAGGAAGTGTTTCTGCTGTAATGTGCCTAGAAAATGTCAAGTCAATGGTTGTTCCTTTTAACGTAGTAGACTTAGACATATCTGATACGCAATCAAGATTAAACGTCTCTGTCTCTCTCGCTCTTAGGCGGGCTAACTGTGCTCGAGTGGAAGGGACGCGTGCCTTTCACTTTTTATGTCTGTCTCTCTCGCTCTTAGGCGGGCTAACCATGCCCGAGTGGAAGGGACGCGTGCCTCTCACTCGCTCTCATTGTGAGCGCATAACGTGAGCGGAGCGTAACGCAGTTTCTTGAAGTGTCACCCGGCAAACCAATTTATAAGACGTTGTCACGTCAAAAATCATGAAATAAATTTTAGGTCAAGGAAAAAAAAAATTGTAGACGTATGTTATTGGAATGTTCGGATTACTGGATTGTATAGAAAAATTCATAATAAATAAAATAAAATAAAATAAATTTCACCTCGATATGGGTAACAAACGGATACCAAACCGCGTGCAGAGGGTGCCGGATTATTGGACGTGCCGGTCTGTTAAAGTACCCGAATAGTGAGACTCTATTGTAATACTTTTTCTAAGATTCTTCTAAAACATAAGTGACTTATGTAGAATTTAAATTGATAAATTAAGGGATTATTTAATCACATAAAATAAATAAATATAAAGTAATTTTAATCAATTAACATTGTTTATTTGATAGATTTACTAAACAGTTTCGGTCACCCCTGTAAGACCATCTTCAGTAGTAAATTTCGTTCAAGATTTGGAATTTGTCATTCTGCATATATAACTAAGTCATTATAAATTTATTAACATGGATATTTCAATAATTTTCAGTAAATAAATAATTGATAAACACTTGTCATTGATTTTAGAATCTCATTTGAACTGAATTAATATCCATGTTAATAAATTGAGAATTAATTAAGTATATGAATAGTGACAAATTCCAAATTTTGGAACCCGAAATTTAGTACTGAAGATGGTCTACCAAGGGTGACCGAAACTGTTTAGTAAATCTATCAAATAAATAATGTTAATTGACTAAAATTAGGTACTCTATTTTATGTAATTAAATAAACTCTTTAATTAATAAAATTAAAGTAATACTTTTGTGTAGCTAGAAATAAAATAATTTATAGGCCTTCTTTTAATACGGTATAAACCACTCCTTGGTTAGTGGTTAAGACAAATAAATAATTTCATACTGTGATTTAATCGATTTCCAATCATGACAAAAATTTTAAACCAGTCTATTTTATAATAGAGTTCATGCTTATTTATTTTTTATTCCTTGACTATGACAACTACTTATCTACTTATTTATTTAACTGTTTTTTAAATTATTTATTTTTAAATAATTTAACAACAATTTCTTCAAACCCAGTGACATATTCTAACTATATATTTTTTGTTTTATTTTATTTGTTTATTTATTTGTTCTTCCAAGTCTATTTATATATTTATTTTTATTATTTGGACGACATGAGGTATTCCTTGTTTTTATTATTATTATTTTCTTCTTGATCGCAGCATACTAAGGTTTTACACCGTTCTGCTGTGGCCACACCTGAGCCGCTCAACCGCATTCCTGAGTGGGAGGATCGGAGGGCTATAAGGAGAGATGTGGAGGCCCTTTAAAGAAACTCTGTTGGCTCTTTAAGGTAGTTGTTTCGCGACAATACTAGCAAAAAGTTAATGCTAGAGTATATAGAACGAGACAATAAGGATTCATAGTTCATAAGCCCAAAAACTTTTGCTGATTATGTACCAATTCTAGCCAATCCCGTGCTCGTTTGACAAATTTGGCACCATTGTAAGAGATTGAATATTTTTATATTAAAATGACAGATAAAATGCATTTTAAATTTCTATAAAAATCGTTTTGTTATTTTTTAACAAATGTAATCAACGCCTACGTTACACCTTATGAAAATTACAATTTTGAAAAAATCTAGCGCATGCATCTTTCGCTGATTAAATAAATTCGCTGTTGCCAAATTTGTTTTTATTGTTAATTTTTTTTTACATTTTTCATTATTTATTCCTTATTATCTCAGAAACTGTGTTGTAACTATGAATCAAAATTGTCTTAAAATATGTATTGGTTATTGTTTAATGTTGGTTTAGTTTTTTATAAAAATGGTAAGAAGGGTTTCTTAATTATAATTAAATATGTATGTAAATTTTCCGATATCCCCTATAATCCAATGTTACAGAGCCTGAAAAACTAGATATTTGAAATTTAATATCTCCGGAACTATATTGTTCATAAATTTCGTTTTGCCACCAAATGATGCAGAAGTATTTAAATAATAATCTGTCTAAATTTCAAAAAAATCCTAAGAAAACGCATTTGGCGGAACAACTACCTTAAAGTCGAACATCCCCTTAAGCAATTATTTTCCACATTCTATGACATTTGTCGCCAGGACTAAATGTTATTTCTCTATTGAATAATTATAGTCTTTCACTATGACGTCACAACAGCCTTGTTAATAAATATAAATCAAATATATTTTAATCACATGACTGATACAAATTTACTATTTACTAAGTCTAATTTATAAATTTTGAAAAAGTTATGCACAATAATATTATCCATGAGCATTTGCATTGGATGAAGTTTCATTGTGTTTGAAACACAAACATTAGCTTAAGGCAAAGGCCACAGTAACGTCAGCACTAATAGATATATTATAGTAGAGGCTGGAAGATATTATACCCGAACCCGGGGTTAAGGATAATGAGGTGGTGGGGAGTATTGAAAAGTGAAATTATTTAGTTTCCCGCGAGTAGCAGAGTTGCATATATACTGAATTAACTTTGTATTTAAATAAAATTGTATCAAGAATAGTATGGAATTGGATAAAATTAAAAACACAGAGTTTTTTATTAAATGGGCCAGACCTTTGGTCAATTTATTTTGACTTATTCAATTCTCTACTATTTCTTTTACAAATTTACTATGAATACGAATGATGCAACATTAAAATATAATATTTGTTTATATATTTAATATAATGTTGCTCTTGAATTATACGAACTATAATGCTTATATGAAATAAAATATTAAATATACAATTTCATTTAAATAGAACGGTCTTCTAATTCTAATATTATAAATTTCAATTTTTGAATTTTATTCGAAAGTGTATGATAGTCTTTTAGGTAGACTTGAACATATTTTTTTTTAATTTACTTTACAATGAGGGTTTGTAATTCCTCCAAATCGACCATTTTTATATAATTTTTGTACTTAATGGCCTTGCTTAGTTAAAATTATAAAAAAATTTCCCAAGACCTTATCACTGTCAAATAAAAACGAATTTGATATATCAAGTATTACATCAGTATTTATATGTGGTTATTTATGTGAAACCTACCTAGTATTTTATATTTTAAATTTTAAAAAGTTTCGAAAAAAAAATTTGAAAAATTTTCTGTTTTTTTTTTTTACTTTATTTATATGTGGTTCGGAACCATCGGTAAGCGAGCCCGACTTGCACTTGGTTTAGCTTATTTAAGACTTGGTAGACTCTCTGCGAATTTTCATGGATTTAATTAATGTAACTGAAAATAAAAAAGTACTAAAATCACTCATACTTTGAAAATAGTATCAACGAATATTATAGCTGACTTAAAATCCTGTAGGGTAGGTATATGATCAACTAAGCTGTCAATTCGAATGCATAGCTTGCAGGGGCTTGTGTTTAGAGTTGTTTTAAAACTTGTCGTTTTTTAATCTCCAGAGACCTAAAAGGGCCCCAAAAACCAATGGACGTTTATCTGTAAACATGATAACTCAAAAACAATAAAGATATAAATTTTATTTAAGTATCGATTCAAAATATTATAGCATTGATTTGATTCAAACCTTAACCTTTTCTTTCGGCCTTTTTCTAAAGAACCGACTAAGGATTTTCATAAAAATTTTCAGTAGATATATAGAATATTTTGAGGCTTTCTATTCGTGAAAATTTTTCAAATTTGGAATGACTATTCATAAATTCAAACTGCCTATTGAAGTACAACTGGGCAATTTTTTCAACGACGAAGATTAAATCTTTGAGTAAAAAATGTTAATCGTTCTATACAGGGTAGATATTACTACTATAAGCGATGTGGTGTGAATATGCCAGAATTAAATATATATCTTTCAAAAACAAATTTCAAATAAATACATTTACTTTTGATGTAAAATTAATATTAATTTTAATTGCTTGCTTAATCGTATTCATAATTTAATTAGTTTACAAGATCGTAGAAAATTGGATAAATAAATTAATCACAGACTTTTATATTAAATTGGACGTACGTTTTGCACTTTATTTCTGACTTCTTCAGCGACTGCAAATTATATAAATTTTATACAATCAGATAATTAGATTGAATTGATAAGTTTTTATTTTACCGAGAGTAGCAGAGTTGTTGATTCATAAAGAGAATCAAAGAGGTTGTCCTCTGCTTGATGTTAATTCTAACTGGCTTTAGGC
>JALMQS010000623.1:1037702-1101760 GCA_024734495.1 Forficula auricularia | reverse complement strand
ATTTTCTGAAATAAAATTCTCCCCAGATTATCCCGAAATTTTCAAAATTTTCTCTTTCAAATTTTCTTGAAACCTCACTTGACCCAAATTCTTTCCTAAATTTATGCACGAGCGACGCTCTCAAAAATTATTTCAAACTCCTGTTCAACAATGGCTCGAAATTATCTTTTAAAACCTCTCATCGACTTCTCTCTTGTCGCTCGCCGAAGGCTTCTCGGCCTCCCACCAATACTCTCACAGCCAAACACACCGATAGCCGCTTCCCTTCCCGCCGGCATATATTTCTATCTCAAATTCTTATTTCTCAAATTTTTCAGAAATTGGCCCTTCTATATATATTAAACTTTTTCCCAATCATTCGCGGGCGGCACTCTCGACTGAGTCGAGCGAGTGCCCGATTTCAAAATTTTCAAAATTTCCCTTTTCAAAAATTATTTACCCCAAATTGCACTTTGAAAATTTTAAAATCGTTTACCCCACACCTCGACACCAATTTGTAAGGCTGGACTCCCGTGTGACCTGAAAAGGGGCCTTGCTGGGGATAAAATAATACACATTATTATTTTTTAACCTAAGATTTAAATTTAATAATTATTAGCTTAGTACAAGAGGAAGGAAATCAATTTATGTTGATAGATTACGCTTCAATGACAATAGTATAAAACAAAATAATTTGATGGATTACAATCGAATAAAGTAGTAATAATATGAAACACAAATAAACAACTTAATACTACACAATATTAATATTATCTGATCAGATATCATAGTTAAACGTTTCGGCCGAACTACTCACGCGCTTTCGACTTCCCGGTCACTTGGCTGTCCACGCAAGTAGGGCTCCTGCCCAGCACACTAGCGGCTCAAGCTCGCAGGGCGCCTCGGCGCCCTTCCTGACGCCGTTCCCTCACACAGCTGACAGGGCAGCCCTCCTGCTCTCCGCCCTGCACCGGCCACGTCGATCTTCACCCATGGTCCACGGCCTCACACAGCTCGCGAGGTGGCCACGTCGCTCTTCTTAGACAGCCCGCAAGGCGGCCGTGTCCCCGAAACACCGGCTACCGCCCGCAAGGCGGCATCCCGGTCCTTAGCACATTGTCGTACACACACGCGCCGTACCTCTACCTCGCCCCCGGGGGTTGGGGTGGCCACAGCACACATCTGCACCCCGCCCCCGGGGGGTGGTCACACAGTCTCTTGCACGCGTTTACATCTGCCCCCGCTCCCAGGGGCGGCCGGCTGGCCCACCCCCCAGTCGTCAGCTTTGCTGTTCCAGACTCGAGTCCTTGCGTGTCCCCGGTGGCCCGCGCCCTCGCTGTCACCAATACTTTTACATCCCCGTGTCGGAGACACACCGACAGCCACTTCATCTTTCTCACGCACTCACACTCTCGTATCCGTTGGTCACTTGGCACACAGACAGGCCCGCCTCCTCCTCGCGTCTCTTCGTCTCTCGCCCAGGGTAGCGTCTGTCTCTCTCCCACTCCCTTGATCGGGGAGCTAATATTCACTACACTGGAAATAGGCACAGCGCCAACCTGTCTCGCTGCTAACTAAGCAGTTTCCGGAGGCTACTATCTATTCCAACAAATTAGACTTTCTTTAACTTAATAAATAAATTACAGGCTAAGTATTCGCTAAGGGCTGTAGCCCTTACATCCTTTTATACTAAATATTATATTCGTTAAGGGCGGCCAGCCTCCTTACAAAAAATGTGTTGTTTTTTTCAGAAAAATTGAGACCTGCTTATGCGAAATATATTTTTAAATAAATTCTTGATTATTTTTTATTCTATTAAATAAATAAAGTTCTTTATAAAAACAATTATAAAACGTTTATTAATATTTCTAACGTTTAGGGAGAACAAAATATGTTAAAATCCACAATCACAATACTTCTTCAAGGCCTTTGAGAACAATGAAACAAACAACCCATTGTCTGCCTGGGTATAAAAGGAAAAGGGAAACCTTTATTAAAACCCTAAGAATGGGATTTGTCTATCTGAGAATAATTAATTTGATTACGAAAAAACCCATCAAAAACAATTTTGCCGAAGATGAGACCGTGACAGATCGAATTGTCACCCCAAAAACCCCCTAACCCGTGAATTTCATCAAAATCGGTAGAGTCATTTTTAAAATATAACCAAGATACAAATATATAAACAAATATATATACAAATAAATAAATATACAATTTTTGCTCGTTTAATAAGAGTAGATAGATAGATAATGTTAAAGAACGATGACTTAGTGGCGTTAAAGCGGGAGTTCCAAGTTCAAACCTCACTCGCAACAGAATAAAATTTGACTAGCGATAGTCCGAATTCTGCGCAGAACTATTAAAAATTAACCAAGTCACCAGCTCCAGTAGTCCGGAGAAATTGTGATATCTTAAAATGAGACCAATGTCCAATTTGAGAGGCTTAAAACTATTTTCATAATATTAAGAACCAATTTTAATGTAATTTTTTATTGTGAATATCTTTTTGTGTTTTCACTTTTGTTCTGAAACTAATAGGCAAAAATATATCGCCAAATGAAAAGTTTACCTACGTATTTGGGGGCGTCTCTGAATTGCGTGAGGCGTTTAGGGGGGGGGGGTCGAGCCGAATTTCACCCAATCTCACGTGGGGGAGAGGGGATCTCAGAAAATATCACGTATTTTTCCGCAAGAAAACTGGGTTAAATTAAGTAATAATAATAATAAAAATAATACTAGTCTTAAATAAAAATAATTAAGTAAATTATGGTTTTTAAATAAATCCAACAAAATCAAGCACAGATTAACGTATTTACACTAAAAATATTCATTTTGAAAAATCTCACTTGAGATTTGGGGGGTGGGGGGTCAAAAATCGTCAAAATCGCCTCATGTAATTTAGGGACGCCCCCTTTCGAATATAACCAAAGCTTAATCTTGTCAAATATATATTGATACTAATATATATCTTTGTAAATATTAAAAAGATTAATAAAATATTAAAATAAATCTGAGTTTTTAAATGTCGGGATTTAGGATCTCGAGATTTTGGGGTGTTAGGATTTTGACATTCGGGATTTTGGGTGCCATCCCAAAAAAAGACACCTGGTAGAGGTTTATGAACATTCTAATGTTACTCAACTGTTGGCCTAAGAGTAACATACACTCAAACCATGATACAATAATGACACTCTAATTCATAATTGACTTAATTCCAGCTAGCATCAACCAAAGATCAGCCAGCTGGACTCATTGGGCAAAAAAGAGGAAAATCTATATTTCCCGGAAGGCGGGAGTACTGCTTATCTCTCTTAAAAAAAAATCAAACAAAAGATAACCAGGACAACAGACGGTCAAGGAAAAGATGGATGTGAAGCCGCTACAGATCGATAAGTCTAGGTGTTAGGATGATGATGCGTGTGTTTTTATGTGGAAACATAAATCAATAGTACCTAGATTAAGTTTTTCATTTATGAATATTTTCACGATAATACACCCTTATTTATCAATAACCATGGTTTCTTGCATATTCGCCTAATCTATAAATATATGTAAATAAATAGCAAATCAATAAACGAAATGGATTAATTAAAACCAATTATTCTACATATTCATAATTTGAACTTAAAATAAACATATACTATATATATTATATATTTACAAACGATAGAACGTTTGTAATTAGTTAACTGACTTGTTATACATATTTCGGCTATTAGCTCGTTAGCCTAAGTGATGTGTACTGGAATAGATAAATATATAACTACAATATTAGTCTAGACCAGAATATTATAATTTGAACTTGACCCAGCACCTGAGTAAACCACCCTTGCTTTAATAAAGTTTAAAACTTACCCTTTAATCAGAATTTATCTGTAAAATTAAATTTTTAAATTTCATTCGTGATATGCCTATAATATATTTTATTTTCTTCAATGTTTAAAACAATTTTAATTTAATAGTTTTTAAGGAATTTGGTATTGGTACTTGGTGAAACATTTTTTAAAATTATTGGAAAAAAATACTTGGTAGGTTTCACATTAAGATATAAAAAAATAAAACAAATTTATTTTTGGAGAATCTTTAATCTCGATATATATATATTTCTTAGGGGGAAAGGGCTTACGTTTAAATTTTTTAGAGTCAACGGAAATAAAATTAGCTCTCTCAAATAAAACGAATATACTAAATAATCAATTAGAAATTAAGAAAAGTACAATCATTGATTACATTCTTTAAATATTTGCAAATTTGTTTTGTGTGTAAATTCTCATTTCTCAGAAGACCATTCAAAATTAAACAAAATAGACTTCTCCCTCCACTAATTTTAAATATTTACCCTTTTGTTATCTTAAAAATAAATTTTACCATTGAGTTGTATTCAAATTCGAAATCCTCATTTCTCAAAAGGCCATTCAAAATTAATCAAAAGTAGACTTCCTACCTTTTCTCCCTCCAATAATTTTAAATATTTACCCTTTTGTTATCTTAAAAAAATAAATTTTACCATTGACTTGTATTCAATTTCGACTTATCCAGGTCAGTTACTTTCTGTTTCTCCTGAAGATGGGTTAGTCACCCGAAATATATATATCATCGAGATTAAAGATTCTCCAAAAATAAATTCGTTTTATTTTTTTATATCTTAATGTGAAAACTACCAAGTATTTTTTTCCAATAATTTTAATTTATTCAAATTCAAGAGTTATTTGTCATATCATTGAAAGTAAATTTAATAATTTCGATAAATTATTTTTATTTTTTATATAAATTCACTAGGCTGTTTCGGTCCCAACTGGTAGGAAAATTGTAAACATAAACTAAAACGATATTTATTACTGAAGATAGTCAACCAGAGGGGACTGAAATAGCCTAGTGAATTTATAAAAATAATTACAAATAATTTATCTAAACTATTAAATTTATTTCAATATTATGACAAATTTTGAAGAATATGAATTACACAATCATATAAGTTTTGAAATAATATTTAATTTAATTCAAAATTCTACGACTTGAAAATTTCCAAAAAAATTTCGAAAATTTCAAAATTTCAAAAAACCGATTATCTAAGATGTTAACGATAATATTTTTTTTAATGCCAGACGGATTGCACCTTCAGGAGTAGAACTTAAGCGCCAATCTAGCTATCTGGGCAAATGCCCTTTTCAAAAAGACGAGATCCCTCCGTCATATAGTTAAAAATTATGTAAATAAATATCACTTAGATTTACTAGAAATCAAAAGTAAAATTTTGCTGTTAACTGAGTGCAAATTTCACTATAAGGCCGTATTTAATATAAAGCTTTAAAGGGTTTTTTATTTACAATTCATTAATTTAATTTTGATAATGATGTGGGTTCTTGGTGAAACATTTTAAATAAAGTAAAGAAAATTTTAAAAAGTTTCTTAAATTTTTCAAAATTTTCTTTACTTCATTCATTTAATGTTTAATTTTTACTTTGCATAATATGAGCCATCGAAAATTATTAAGCTCGATAGGACAAAATCTAATCAGTTCTTTATTTTGAAGATACAAATTTTGAAGAAATTTTTTTTTTACAATCTTCCATTTCATTCAACACAAAGCAAAAAAAAATTATAAGAATTAAAGAAAAGAATTTAGCCGCCCGGCGAACTTTATCTGCGGAGCGTACTGAGTAATTATGTAATTACTAAGCGAGTCTGTTGAAGTCCTAGGGTGGACACTTCGGATCTTTTTATTTTATAATTATTTTTTATAGATAAATTTAGTTTAAAAGAATTCGCAACGGATAGGAAATGGAAAGCAACATAGATTCTTTTTGGGATTCCCCGTAAGCTTAGCTTCATTGTCCAAGATTAATGAAGCCATTTTTCAACTTGGCAAAGATAATTCCCGAAGCGTTACAACATTAAAATATTAACAAGAATTAATGCGCTTCTCTAATTTGTCATTTCGACGATTATTTATTAAAGGATTTCTCAACTAACGACGACCGATTATTATATCGTGACTCTACAAGCTGACGGATGTAGATTTATTTTTTGCTACCCAAGAGCAAATCTACGGCTACGAAGGGACAATTATTATTTAACTCATTTTTTTTGTTTAGGGACAATTTTTATAAACAAAAAATAAATAGCAAACTATGTACTAGATGTATTTAATTTATTTTATTAAATATTATTTAATCGTATTAAAGTTGTCCAATTTAAATTATATAACTATGATGGCTTAACTTGCGTTGACCGTGATGTTTTTAATGTTTTTTTACTAATTCACTCAAGTATTAAGCTATGATATAATATAAATTTAGTGGATTGAGGCAGTCCAAAATAAAATAAGATTTTTTTGCAACGAAATTTTCTCTGGAGAGAGACAGACTGGTAGAAACTTTAATTGAATGTAATGGAAGGCAGCTCAGAGGTAGTAGGAAAGAATTAACACATATTAAATAAGGTGTAATTTATTGAACCTCCTCCTCTCAAACCGACGTTTCGGAGGATTTCTCCTTCCTCAGAGTTTTCAAAAAGGTCAATCGAATGAGACAAATAAAATGTTTCTTTCTTCTCTCCACTAATTAAGAAAAGGAGGAAAAAATTGTTTTTCTATGCCTTTGTTAAAAATTAAGAAAGTGTTTGAACACTACTGTGGAGAGAAGAAAGAAACATTTTATTTGTCTCATTCATTGACCTTTTGAAACCCTGAAGAAGGAGGGACAAATCCTCCGAAACGTCGGTTTGAAAGGAAAGGAGGAAGGATTCCAATAAATTACACCCTATTTAATATGTGTTAATTTTTTCTTTCCTCACTACCTCTGGGCTGCCTTCCATTACATTGAATAAAAGAAGATAATTTATAATAACTTTTTATTCATAAACCGACTATTCCCTCTTTCTTCAGGGTTTTGAAAAGTCAGTGAAGGAAATCCAATGCGAAGAAGGAGGGAATAACCTCCGAAACGTCGGTTTATGAATAAAAAAATAGTATAAATTATCTTCTTCTTTTTTGGACTCCCTCAATCCACTCAATTCACTTATCAGTCCATCTTCAAAAATCACTACAATCTTATAATATGAATAATATAATATGAAGCTCTAATAAGGGAGAATTTGAATGTAAATACGTTGTTTCATTTAGTCGAAATTATATGTAATCGGTTTATGAAAAAAGAGGTTTCTTGCTCGTGAAATATTATACATACTTAAGATTAATAATGACCTTTAATAAGAGTCATATATATGATTTATTTATTTTTATATATTATATCTATAATAAAATTTGTATAAAATCATTCATCTCTGAAACTTGAGCGCAAGCACGACACTATCTATTGTATATGAAGTTAAATTTCTTATTGTTGACAAAACTCGATTCAATAACATGTAGGTAGGGGGGGGGTCAGATAGGCTAGGCGGTAGCGTATCATCCTGCTAACCAAGGGGACCCGTGTTCGAATCCGACTCGAGGCATTCGGCTAAAATCTGACCCCCGGGGTAGAGACAAAATTTAACAAATACATGGTATCGTAAATTGGCTTATGGCTACAAGGGCCGAAAAGCCAAAAAAAACAAAAAAACAAACATGTAGGTACGAATTGTAATATGAAGTCATTTTAACAAAAAAATTCTAAAATTGTTGAAATTAGAATTATTTATTACATTACAAGATTTTCAACTGAAATTTGTGGTCATGTCAAGAAATTAAAAAGAAAATGTACTTAAATTTATTTATTTTCAAAAATTAAACTTAAAAACTACATATAATTATTTGAACATTTATTTGATTCAGTTTAATTGCTTTTTTTGCCTTAAGGTAGAAATATTTGAGAAATACTAACGAATTAATTAGCAACATTCCTACATACGTAATTTTTGAATTTACTGGTTTTTGGGCAATTTTAAAAACTTGGACTCTTCGAGTATTAGAGTCGAGTCCCGAATCCGAGTACCTACCCAAAAACTCGACGAATCCGAGTCTTGTCGAATTGAGTACAGAAACCCTAAGTATATAGTCCTAAGACTAGTTTGATCTATTTTGCCTATATCCTATGCCAAATATTCCACTTTTCAAAAAGTCCCACAACCCTATAATTTATTGTCTGGGGACGATATTCTAATCTAGGACTTTGCTTCACTTCTTTCCTAATCCATTCTCTAAAATATATATAATCAACCCTCGGAGTCTCAACTTAATCAATTCATTATGTCACAAACAAAGATTCCGAAAATATATCAGACTCTTCGTTATTCCTTGAGATTAGAAATAAAGTATCAATTTTATTTCTAAGGAACGGTTAAAATGAATAATAAGACTCAGGATATGCCAAGGATTCAATGTTTTTTTCTTCAGATTTTATATAATATTTATTATATAAAAAAGAATGATAATATTGAAAATTAATCACAGTTGGGCTTGTTCCACGGAAATAGAATCCTGGCGGGTTTTTTTTTCTTCTTTTTCTGCAAAACGAAAAGGCGAAATTAAATCGACGCCAGACAACGAAATGAGATTCTGCAGAGAGGTATTCGGTTAAAGAATCCAATGAACGAATCAAATCAAGATTAAAATGGTAGCGATTTAATAAAAATTACTTTTTGATCGCTACACTCAAGTCGTTTCAGATATTCAGGGAATTTCTATTTCCTTGTTCTGAAAATGAACATCTGTTACTTTAGGTGAATATAAACTTGTATCTGTGTATGCGAATTTAAAGAAGAAAAAGTTACTCAATTCCATATATCTATCTTCCTTTAAATATGATTATATAATTTGAAAATATTTTACAAAAACCTGTAAACAACAGGTCATAATCCTAAGAGGACTTTCAAAGAGATTTAGAAATTTGACACAAAGATATTCAGAAATAGGAATACATTCTCTTCTGATCATGTCACGATTTACGTTAAGAGTGAAATTGAACCTTTTATTCTAATACTGTAATAATCAAGAGTATTCTCATAGAGGGTTGAATTTTATCGTTATCTATATATATAAAATACTTTGGCCGATACACTCACTCACTCCCTCACTCATCATCAAAACAGCCAGAAGCACTGGACATAGAAACATGCGATTTCGAGAGAATATTACATCTATGACATAGGGGCCCACTAAGAAAGGATTTTTTGAAATTTGACCCCTAAGGGGGTCAAAGGGGGCAAAGTGTGTTTTTACTGATTATGCGATATCTCTTAAGGACGATAAAATATCTACTTGCTTTTTACTTATAAAAATATTAAATTAAACTATCTAAAAACTAATTTCAGGATTTTTTGAAATTCGACCCCTAAAGGGGTCAAAATGAGCAAAATATATTTTCAATGTGTTTACACTAGTTATGCATTTTCAATTAAGAACGATAAGATATCTACTTGATTTTTACTTAATAAAATTCTAAATACAAATATCTAAAAAGCTATTTCAGGATTTTTTGAAATTCGACTCCCAACTATCAAACTGTGAGTGGGGGCAAAAATCTTGATCAAATTTTGTAGAGTTATTCTTTATTACTTTAAGAAACTATTCTTGTAAAAATTAACTATCAAAATTGACTGTATGGGGGGGGGGGAGGAGGGGGGGCAAAATATAGACATTTTTAGCTTCATGTGTACATTTATTCTTTAGAAAACTGAGAGTTATTTATTTGCAAATATCTAAAAAATAATTTCAACCTCCCAAAATGTGAGTGGAGGCAAAAAATTAATACTCTTATAATTAAAAAAAACATACTTTTTTGGGAATGGAGTTTTTTTTAATGATTTTTGGAGACCTAATAACGTGCCGAGACGCCGCCCGCCAAGGTCATCTTCTCGGAGTGCCTTTGGCACGCCCTCTGCAACTCGTTTGTGAATATATATATATAGATAATATAATATATATGTGTATGTGATTATTTATATATGAAATATTGTTAATTATTGTTAGATTACTTATACATTTCTACCTATATGAAATAGTGTTAATTCTTAACATATATTAATTGAAAATTTAATTTGTCTTTAATTATTGTTATTTAAATTATTAATGAGACTTGATGAATGATAATAAATAAATAAATAGATAGATAAATAGAAATAGATTCTAATATATATGGCGTAAATTCTGTCTTTATCACTTACTTTTTTATTTTTTATTCAATTGAATGCAAGTAGAGTTGTGCACTGAAAAGATGCACCATCTAGACCACAATTAGAGCATACGTCGGCGAGACTAGATTTTGACCCCCGCCCCCTTCCCTCCGGTATACAAAATGCACTGCTAGTGGATTAACAAAATTATTTGTTGGTGTAATGCATAAGTTATAAAATTTTAACTTCGAAGTTATAAAATAAAAATAGACACACGTATGGTAATTAGTTGTATTATCTGTTGGTTAACTCCACATAATTTCCAGTAGTTTTATTGCCAGAATTTCACTTGTTTTTGTAAGACACATATGATAATTTAATAATAAGTAATTAAGTATAATTACGAGGTATAGGTTTCACATTAAATAAAACAAATAATGTTATGAGTTTTTATCTCGATATATTTCGGGTTTTGAGCCCACATCTCTTATTTCCTTAAAAGTTATTGATGAGAATTTAGCCTGCAATCTTCACCCCTCTATATTAAAAGCTGATGGAGAAAAGGTTTTTTTTTATCATTATATTTCTTTATTGGTGCCTCAAGCTATTCCACTATTCCAAATTTTAGCATTCTAGTGTGTCGTTGGATTTTTACTAGATGATAATTTAGATTATCAGCTTATAGAAATTGAAAATCCTATAGATCTTGACAAGCCATTGCATTATCGTAAATATGACAGTGATAAAGGCAAGGAGGGAAAGGGAAAACTGTGTGCATTAACTTTTCGAAAAATTGATAATTATAGGACTCAGGAATAAGAAATAAATATTTAACAACTCTAGAAACAAAGAACCAGATAAATAGTTCCAGTACCTAGAAGTCAAGAATATAAACGTATTGACAAATAAACTGGTTCATCTTTTCTCAGATTTGATTGAGAGATATAGAAAAACAGCGAACCACGAGATAGATGCAAGGCAGGTTTTTTTGTAATACTTGATTTTATCTCATCGATTCCCATCCCAATTACTGTAGCATAACACTAAGTTAATTTCACTGTCAAAGAAAATTGCTTAATATTGACTGCCCTAAACCACAAAGTACAATTTCTAAAATACATTATTTCACATCAGAAATAAAAAACACTGAATTTGTAATAATTTATTAAGGATTTCGGAGTGTGAACAAGCCCCCATGAATACGTCACGTCTTTACCATAGATTAAAAAGAAAACGAGAGTTTTAGGTTCTGTCTGAAATTTTTGCTCATAACATAACTAGGATTAGTAACGAAACTAAGAGTGTATTTTTCTAGGAAAAAAAGCTTGAGTTCTTTTTAAAATCTTCACCCTAAGCCCAACATAAGGCAGACTATAGACATAAATTGGCAACAAGTTCCTGTTAGAAACTAGACGTGTAAAGAATTAGAAAAATTCAAAATATTAAACACATTTTTTGTTCATTTAAATAATTTGCAGAGAGAAAAAAAATCGAAAGGTGTTTAATATGACATTTTTAGCCCTTGCTTTCATGGAAATCCTATTTTCCCAACCAGCATACAAATGATATTTGCCCTATATTATATACATATATCGTATCTAAGTGACGGGTCATGTCACGACATACTAATTAGTTTTTTTTCTCTTTTACTGAGATTTGTGGTTCGTATTATTCAGTTATTTTAATCGTTGAAAATGTTTAAACATATTTTTATTTTTTTATCTTGAGGAATAAAATAATGAAAAAAAATTAATTCATAACATAAAAAGGTTTGAAGAGAGATAGAAAGGATTATTTTTATCCTGCCGGTATCAGCCAATCCAAATGCTGGATTAAGTTAATTTAAATTTAGATAATTTTATTTAAACTTATTGAAATAAACAACATTATGCACTTGTTAACATAGTTATTAAAACATTAACAAATATACAAGGTTTCGATCACTTCATATGTGATCGTTTTCAAGTAGGTATAAGATACCCCAGCGGCGTCCTGGAGGTATGTGATGTACAATTTTGATAATATGAGATCGATTATTCTATAGTAACTTTAATTAACAACAAAATAAAATTTTTTTAATGGTTTTTTTGAAATATACTCAAAAAATATTTAAATTGAATAGAATTCTTCTATCGATGTTACCGAACTAGCTGGTAATAGTCTCAAGCTTCCTATACAATTTCACATTGAATTAAAAAAAAAAAATTTCAATTTAGAAATCAGATTATTTTATTGTCAAATTAGCGCTATATTGCTATTGTTTATTGTTGGAAGTTACCAATATATAAATATGTCGTGGTCACTTGGTGAAACACGTCATATCGTGTAATGCAACTATTTTTCTGAAATATATTGGCATTACACGATGACGTGTGGCCCAAAGGTTGACATGGTTAGAGCACAAAAGAGTACCTATGTTGCTTACACTTCGGCGAAATGATAAATACTGATGATTTTTATAGGGAAATGATGACGCTTTAACATGAATATAGTTACAAGATGATCCAATGCGATTTAATGCTACTAGTTACGCCATCTTTTATAAATCCCTCAAAACCTATTAGTACACCTAATATTATAGATTTTTTAATTAAAAAAAATACATATTCATTTCAAAAACTCAAGAAAATACATATTTTTTACAGATAAATTAAATAAAGAATAGGTCGTTTTCATGTTTAATTCTCCATGCCAATATTAATCAATTAAAACGTAAGATTTAGTTAAGTTAGTAGTATTTAAATTTAAAATAATTTCATTCCAATTAACTTCACCAAGTAACATAATAAGCTATCATTTTTTTTCAAATTAATTAAAAAATTAATTATGTTATAAATATATAAAATGTGTATTTCGAAAATTTAAGGGTTATATTTTGATAGCTTCCTACATGATATCTAATAAATCGTATAGGTTTGACAGAATAATTCTTCTGCTAGACTGTTAAATTATTTAAATTGTCAACTTAACAATTTCTTATTAAGCAGAAATTATCATCATATATATACTGTATAACCTGATAATTTTAAATCAGTTAATAATACATATAGAAGTGTTCTAATTAATTCAATACAGAAAGACTAAATAAAATAAGATCATAAGATCTAGAGCAATCATCATATACGCACAAAAATTGCTATAAGCCTATATGTATAGCGCTATATATTGTTAATTATTTTAATATAATAACCATTTTCTAATATTCAGAATGTAGCTTTTAATAAAAAATCCTATAATTTTTCTTTTAGGATGACGTATTTTTTTAATTAAAAATTGGAATCTAAATGACCTTCCGAAAAATATTAATTTATTTAAGTAAGCCAATGTAATAAATAACATAATAGGTAGGTATATGAAAATCGTAAACCATTGGTTCAATTGATTTTTTTTCAGCACTAGGTATTAAACGAAGACAATCCTTTACAAACATTTTTTTTTTAATATCTATTTTTAAAGAGTGAATTTGAGTTTCAGAATGAGAGAAACAATTTTAGAGTGGACATCACCAAATTAGAAACATTGATCCATTCATCATAATTATGTTCATTGCTGAATCTGACGCACGGCTGCTATAAAAGTTATGACAAGAGTCTAGGGATAAAAGAATACGTTAAAGTAGATAGATCGATAGTGATTTAAGATTGAATTATATTCTACAATCTAGTTGGACTCCATCGGTTAAATTAAAATTAATAATACGAACATGAATTTAGGTCATTTATCAAAGATTTTAATAAATATGTTTATATTGCATGTAGGAGGGTCTTGTCCCATCGGGAGTCGAACCCAAGCACTAGTACGTATCCCGGGCAACTAGTCCTTGGAGGTGATGGTCTCAAGGGTCTGGACTAGTTGCCCGGAAAGCGTACTAGTGCTTGGGTTCGACTCCTGAGGGGACAAGTCCCTCCTACATGCAATATAAACATATCTATTAAAATCTTTTATAAATGACCTAAATTAATGTTTGTAAAATTAATTGATTCAATATCACAAGTTGATTTTGAGAAAAAATTCAATCTTTCTTTCTTAAATAGATACTCAATTCTTTACTAAAATTAATAAGTTTTAAAGAATTAGGTGTCGGTTCAAGGTGAAACATTTTTAAATAAAATTAAATCCCAGCTTATTTCTTTTAAACCACCAAGCAAGACGATTGAGGTTATTTCATATCTAAAACAGCCCAAATTATAGTGTTCTTAGACGATCATCAAGGCTCTTGCATTTATAGATTTCGACCAGTGGTGAAATCGCAAATTTAGCACTGTCGGAAGGCTGAAATTCCGGGGAACCTGGGGGATCCCCCCGGAAAATTTTGAAAATATAATGTTTATGTTCCCGAAACCAGTGTCGGAACGGCGTTCCGGCACCATGACACCACTGGTTTTGACTTAAAAATAAGAAAGATACGAGGACAAATTAAATTTCTTAGAGTGCTTTAGTCCAGCAGATATGGTACTATAAAAGTTTTTCGAAAATTTTTGACTAGGGCTAATCTCTAAAGTTTATTTGAAAAAAATTGAGTGGACATAGGACTTCAAGGCCAACAAAAGTGATTCATATGTTAAACCTAGGGGTAATGCGCGATTGGAAGTAGGTGTACACCTCTTTGAAAGTATTTTGGAAGTACTTGGAAATATTTGAAAGTGCTTGGAAATATTTGGAACTGCTTGAGGATATTTGGAAGTACTTGAAAATATTTGGAAGTGCTTGGAAATATTTGGAATTACTTGGAAATTTTTGGAATTACTTGGAAATATTTGGAAGTACTTGGAAATATTTGGAAGTACAAGTGGAAGTAGGTGTACAGCATATTAGGTCGCGGTTCACCCCTCGTGTGAAACGCTGAAATTCCGGGGAACCTGGGGGATCCCCCCGGAAAATTTTGGAAATATAATGTATATGTTCTCGAAACCAGTGTCGGAAATACTGTTAAACAGTATAGAAAAAGATATTTTCGATGAAAAAATGCTCATAGGAGCCGAATGAATTTAGAGGGAGTTTGAAGTTTCTCAGATTTACCCATAAATAATACTTTCTGGTGATGCATGAAAGAAATTTCTGAGCTAACTCGACTTTGTCACACTTTTTTGTTCATTTTTAGTGGATTAACCCCAGAATATGATCGGCCCTAAATAAAGAAAATATTCAGTAATAAACAGATTTTCATTACAGAGTATTTGAAATATAATACATTTAATTAAGAAATAAGATGATAAATCGTCCATGAATTTTGAAATAGAAATTCTCCCCTTATTGGAAGCCACCTTTAAAATTCCCCACCAAAGGTCCTGTTCCATTAAAAATAAAAATCTTCTTTGAATGAAGTATACAAGTCGATGGCATTCTTGAATTTCATTCTGTTCCAACCAATACATTAGAAGTTCGTCATTTTTTTAATTATTAAATTAATATTTGCTTATACATATAAATCGTTTTTTAAAAAGTTATATGGTAAATTAGTATTCTTATCAGCCAAGCTACATTTTTTTTATATATTTAAATCTTGGGAACATGGACTTTGAAATAATTAGATGTAAAGTTTTTAAAAGTTGCAAATTTTCGTCGTTTATTTTTCGACTTCTTCAGGCAATTTTTATGGCTAACCTCCTCGTAAGCAATATGTAGTTCATTAGACCATGTCAATGACAAATAAACACAATTACCACGCCAGAACAATGACACCCTTATATAACCATTTCTTATATCATATTACAAACAACATACAATCCTCAAAAAGATTCAACTAATATAGTAAGCTAAGCATATTATAATTTTACAAACTATTATTTTATTTGTTTCTTACTTATAGTTTTTAAAATTTATTATATGAATATATTTAATTTACTTTATACTTTAATAAAAATCAATTTATATAATCGAAGAAAATTCAATTAATTAATAAATGACAAATATCATTGCAGGTGGGTGTTTAGGACAAATTGAAATCAAAGATGGACTTGTATATACTCTAATAAAATTATGTAATTTCGTTACTGAAATTTATTTAATTGAAAAAATACATCTAGATTTTTTTTTAATTTTGAAAAAATATATTGTTAATTTGGTTCTCTCTAATAAAAGGCATGCATTTTTATTAATAAGAAATGATTAAAAAAAAGCCCCCTCATAAATTGTCTTTCAATCCCTTCCAGCAATATTTTTTCTTCCCAATCAAATTCCGCAATGAAGAAATCGTCTGGTCACAAACTTTTGTCGTAAAGTAGAGATTTAATTAGCAAGAGCCCTAGATATATTTCAATTTATAGAATGTTCAATTAGAAGAGAATTAGGATAAGTAATGAGAGCGATAAACATCGAAATTTCAACTCTTGGGATTGGATTCGATTCAAATTGAAGAAAAGGAGAGATTGAAATCTTCAAGAAGGAGGACGAAAATTATGAGACCATTATCAAATTGAATTAAGGAGAAAATACTCCAAACGAGAAAGAGATAGTTGAGGGGGAGGAAATTCGCTTTTTTTTACGAACACAACTGAAATCAGGGAAGGTTTCAATTTTTTGACTAAAAATGCCAATTATTTCAAAAACAATCAGCAAGTTATTAAGCTATTTTTGTGAATTTTAATGAATATTTAAAATCAAAATAGAGGGAATGGAATTCGAAATCATTAAGCTCGAAACACGCGACTCGGACGTTAAATAAAAGCATGGTTATCTGATTTTAAAAGACTTATTCAATATAGGAAGTCCTTGTTGAGAGGAACTTCTTTTTTTTGGCAAATTTTATATATATAAGATTTCATATTGCCGATACAGTGTTAAAAAAAATTGTAAATGTACTATAATATGTTTACAACACAAATACTTAGGGAATTTATAAGATTGGGTAGAGTAAAAAAAATACTACATTATATTGATAAAATCACATTGCAAAAATATCAAAATAAATTCTAACTTTACTTTTTTCTTGTATTAATTAGATATGTATTCCTAAAAAATATGTTGTAAGATTACAATGCTGGTAGGTATTACCATATTACTAAAAAGTTTTGAGGCCGGACTTCCCATTTTTTTATAGTAAAATTATACCTACTGCGGTCACGCGCGGATCCAGACCTCTGTTTTGGGGGGGGGGGCGGTCGCCGGTATATAAGATCTACTTTTGATCTCGGAAGTGTGTCGCGATCGAATTGTCCAAGCGGGGGGGGGGTCAGAGACGCCCCCCCCACATAGGACTTTATTTTCTTCAATTTTAAAATTTTTATGTTATAAAAAAAAAAATTAAATAAACATATAACAAATATTGATCTCCAATGCTTTGGGGGGGGGGGGCGGTCGCCCCCATCGCCCCACCCCCTGGATCCGCGCATGACTGCGGTGCAAAAAAAATCGATCCACCAATAAAAACTTTATTAAATACCAAATTATTTTTAAAATTTTTACAAATAACCATATAATTTTTTCTATTAACTCTTAAACTAACATTTTCAATCAATTTTCTTGATAGTTTTTGAATTTTTCAAAAAAAAAATATATAAGTAAAATTTAATTAAAAGATACAATTATAAATTATCATACTTTCTCAATATCACTTTACATTTAAATAAAATTTTAATGAAAAATCAAATTCCATTGGAAATATCAATAAAATGATTAATTTTGAATAGATTGATAGAGAGTTAAAATATACAAAATGGGTAATTCTGAAGTTCAAGCAGTTCAAATTGTCTGCCTAATTAATAATGAGCTAATTCAATGACAAATGGCAAGTACACTAGCAATAAGTAATAATTTCAATAATGTATGGTTACTTTTTTTTTTTTAATGCAATCAAACGGCAAACCCCACTCATTGTTACGCCGACGATAGCACTCTACACGGCAAACCCTCTCTCCCGAATAATCGAATCAATATTGCCTCCTCAATTACTCTCGACCTAGACAAACTGAATAAATGGGGCTCTCAAAATTTAGTTAACTTCAATTCAAACAAGACTCAATGTTGTCTAATTTCTAGGCGCGAAAATAGAGATTTCCCTGATATTCACTTCGATTCGAATACCCTGAAAATGTGTGACAGCCTATCCATGTTGGGCGTCTCTGTCGCATCTGACCTGTCTTGGAATGAACACATCTCCTCTGTGGCGAAATCTGCAGCAAGGAAGATTGGCTTCTTATTCAGGTCCAAGCGATTTTACAAACCCCCACAACTTCTCACCATCTACAAGGCCCAAATCCGCCCCTGTCTCGAATACGGCTCTCATCTGTGGAGAGGAGCCTCAAAATATTCTCTTGCTACCCTTGATGCAATTCAGAAACGAGCCGTCAAGCTAATTGACGATTCTACCCTCACCGACTCCCTCGACTCGCTGGCTCATCGAAGAGATGTCTTCGCCCTTTCCCTTTTCTATAGATACTATCACGGCAGGTGCTCTGATGAGATAAAATCAATAATTCCCCCCAAAGCATGCTTTGCACGCAGCACACGTTTTGCCGACTCCCAACACTCTTTCGCGGTCAAATTAGAAAAGTGCCGGACCACTTCATTCGCGAATTCATATATCCCCATGACTTCAAGGAACTGGAACTCTCTCCAGCCTCTATCTTTCCCAGCACCTATGATCTTCAAACCTTCAAAACCAGGGTGCATAGACACCTACGTCTACACCCTCTCACTTAAACAACTTTCCCTTCTCTTCGGTAATGCAAGGGTCTTTCGAGATCCATAGGGGCTACATCTTTACTGGTGCACCCCTTCTTGTAAAAAATTAAAAATGATTTACTATTTAATAAAGTTTTTATTGGTGGCTCGATTTTTTTGCACTGCAGTGTATAAGCAATTTTTAACAGTGTAGTATTAGACTTGAAATTTTTAAAGAAATCTCAAGTAGTTGCCGTCTACTAGGCTAGAATGGATAATTTTAATTACATGACAGAATAGTTGTGTTCACTCTTCGGGAACTGAAGTTGATTTCTTTAGAAAACCTTGCAATATGTCCCTTATACAAAGCTCTAATATTTTGCAAATTACAGATCGGTTAGAAGGATCGAAATTTTTTTTTTTTTAATTTTTTAACTGAACTGAGTTTCACCCACCTCTACGAGATAATAAGATAAGCTATCAAAACCAAATACCTACTACATACACCATTCAGACTAACCTTATCGAATAAGCTGCATTTTCATCCCAAACATCACTCCTCTTACTTTAACCTCTTTATTTTCTAATCTAATTGAAGAGCTAAGAGAATAAATAATATGTTAAGCTACATTTAATAAAAAAAAAAAAAAAAAAAGAAGATTTTTCCGGCTGAATAAGATTTCAGACAGTCCTTTGTTTATATATTGTTTGTTGATGTATTGGATGGTGTTGCGGGAAAATTAGGGTACTTGATTTGATAAATTTTGTTTGAATCTCTCCAACAAAAAACCAATTTTTACTTGACATCAAGTACCCTATTTTTTCCGCAACCCCAGAAAATGAATCTCTCCAACAACAAACAAATTTTTACTGGACATCAAGTACCCTATTTTTTCCGCAGGACCTCAAAATTTACATCATTATATGGAAACATCGGCGTCGGATCACGGTGGTTTTCATCGAGTCTCTAACATATTTTTATTCTTTTTTGGTTTTGATAAACCTTCAACACTTTAAGAATATAAAGATGTTATCTACATCATCATTGATTCTTATATTTACATATTTTTATTTTGATGACATGAACACGAATGAACGATAAAGTCCGCGAAAAACACTTTGCCATATTTTAATCTTCCTTAGCCGGATGATATTTTAACGATCCTCGTAGTTGCCAGATGCATCCATTTCGAAGACGCTCGATAGCCATATAAAGACGGTTTTTTTAAGTTTTAGTTATTTGTAACTTATTTATCCAAAAGCTCTTCGATTGATGAGTAGCAAATTAATTTTTCTAACCTTTTCCCTTGGGCACAATTTATCAATTTATTGTCTTTTTAACACTTTCGTCAGCTTATTTCACTTCCCAGAAAATTTAAATAAAAAACGTGATATAGAATACCAATTACTTTCATGTACTTTAACGGATACAAGTTATCAATTACATATTCAATCGATTTCTTATTACTGGTAACTGCATGGTTATTATCTTCGGATTCGAATAAAATACAATATTTTCTCGAGAACAAATAGCTATAGAAAGTAAATATTGAAAGTTAATGTCATCATTAACAAAATGATCGGTAAACTAGGTTGTAGAATCGACTTATTTCAATTAATGAATATTAAATGGACGTTGATGGGATAAGACATTTTCTTCATTGAGACCATGATCAGCATTATTAATACTAGCCCAATTTATCGATAATTAATGATACTGGTGAAATAAACTATGCATAATTCTGAACAAAACAAATAGTTCTTCAATATAGGTAATTAGTACAGAAATAAATGATGATTTTTATTTAATGCATTGAGAGGTCATTAGATCATGATATATTAATATACTGTTATTTATATTAGTCTATTTAAGTTTATTTATTTGGTCAGTAACATTCCAAGGAAAAACTTTAAAAGTAAAATGCGAATGAAATATGCGTTATGATAATTTAATGGAAAATAAATTATTAGATAGAATTAAAAAAAAAATCTTAAGAAAATGTTATTGTGTATACTTAAAATTCAAATAGTCGATAGAAGTAGATTTGAAATTTTTAAGGAAATCACACGAGATTGTTATCTACTAGATCTGAGATGGAATGGATAAATTTTAATTATATATAATGTCAGAAAGGTTGTATTCACCTATTTGGGAATAGAACCCAAGTGCCATAATTAGTATTCCTGGCTAATTGGCTACCCTCTAATCTTTTTTTTTGTATTTATGTATCTATTTTTGTATTTGATATTTTTGTATACTGTTAATTCCTATATTTGTCCCTTTTTTCCTCTTGAATGTACACAACAAGGGTCTACACTGACCTATGTACATTACACCATTAATAAATAAATAAATATAAACACCTCTGACATATCTTATGTATCGCACTAAATATTTTACTCAAAGATATGAATCTTCATTTGTAAAATTTCGTGGTCTAGTGATTCAAAATTTAAACACATTTGAACAAAACCCATCTGACATACCTATAATTAAAAATAATCAATTCTATGTCGGATCAAGTAAATGACACCCTTTTGTGATTTCCTTGGAAATGTTAAGTCTACTTTCAAGTTTTATATTCAAATTGGGAAAATTTCAAAGAAATTCGAAACACTCATCCATCTTTGTTTAAACGATATGGCATGGCTATGTGTTTAAATTTAGAATCACTAGACTGTGAAATTTGATTCGCGTAAGGGTGAAAACAACCTTCTGTCATATAATTAAAAATAAAATCTATAACATCTCGGATCTGGTAGATGACAACCTCTTGTGATTTCCTTATATCAATGACTCTTAAATGCAGTAAAGAAAATTTTGAAAAATTTTAGAAATTTTAAAAAATTTAAATTATAATTATTTATTTAATTATTTGATGGAAATCTATGGTCAGGTCATTTGTTAATGACCATACATTTCTATTTTTTTTGTCTTTTTTTGTACTTGTTTATTATTTGTTAAATTGTTGTAGTTAATTTGTATTGATGTATTGTAGCTAGATCGTATTGATGTTGGAGGACCTAGCCACCGAGGACTTGTGCCTCTAAGCAGGTCTGAGGAATAAAGATTTATTTATTTATTTATTTATAAAAATTCTAGGTAGGTTTCACAAAAATAATCTCTTAAATGCTTTGGCGTTTGCCAGGACATTTATTTAAAACTATAGTTTTTGTTAATTTAACTTATGTTAATATATACTTAAGTCGAAGTAATGAAATTGCTTCTCTGAACGCGAAGAAGGCCTATCAATTTTTTAATGAAACAAAGATTATTAATTGAAAATATTTTGTTTTGCATAGAGTAGCAGAATTGTTGAATCATAAAAGAGAAACAAACGAATTGACCCCATGAGAAGTGACGAATAAAATATTTCTAATTAAAAAAGACTGATGATGAAGGTTAAGCCTTCGAAACTATAGTCTCAATCAAATAAACTATACTATGTATATGCATTTATATTTGATATACATATTTAATATATGGGGCATTCCATGCCAAATCGACCACTTTTGATCCCGACCCCTTTCGATTTGGCTGAAACTTTTTTATCTTTTTCCACACTATCGAAAACATTTTTCAGAATTTTTTCAAATTTTTCTACTCAACTAAGAAAAAGTTATTAATTTTTTTTTAAAAATGGTGTTTTTTCTTTCAAACGCTCATAACCATTTCAAAAATTGACTAATCGGGACATTTTCTTTTTTGGTATTTTAGTTTTTAAACGTGTATTTCAGAAAAAAATACAAAAAAATATTCAACTTCATATTCAATAAGATCTTTCAGTTTTTCTGAAAAAATCGTTGGTTTTTTGAAGTTTGACATTTTTGAAAATTTATTTTATTTTTCAAAAAAAAAAACTTTGATTTATTCTGCTTAGAATGGCGCAAACCCCATGATGGTGGAACATATCTTTCTTTTTTTTTGTTCAATTGAAAAATATTTTTCTTATTTTTCGCAGAATAAAAGTTTTTTTTGTAAAAATAAAATAAATTTTCAAAAATGTCATACTTCAAAAAATCAATGATTTTTTCAGAAAAACTGAAAAATCTTATTGAATATGAAGTTGAATATTTTTTTTGTATTTTTTCTGAAAGCACGTTTTAAAATGAAAATATTAAAAAAAACGTTCCGATTAGTCAATTTTTGAAATAGTTATGAGCGTTTGAAGGAAAAAAATTAATAACTTTTTTTCGGTTGAGTAGAAAAATTTGAAAAAATTCTGAAAAATGTTTTCAATAGGGTAGAAAAAATAATAAAGTTTTAGTCAAATCGAAAGGAGTAGAGGTCAATTTGGCATGGAATGCCCCATATATAGTATGATCTACATATGTGTGTATGTTGATTGACAACCTCTTTGTTTCTCTTTAAAAATTATTAACCCTGAAGAAAGACACTTTTGAGGATCAGAAATGTCGGCGGAAGGCTGGATAAATCTATTATACTAAGATTTATGACACAATTTAATTTCCATGTATACCTAAAGAACTCACCAATAAACCAGTTTCTTATTATTTGTGCCAGATTTTATAGAGATTGGAAATGTAGAAGTAAATCAAATTTGTGTTTGAATAATTGACATTAACTAAAAAAGGATTTAAAAAACAAGTTTGTAAGAAAATAAAGACTAGAAGTATTTACTGCCTATCATAAAACTACTGTATAACGCAAGCTACCGGGCAATAAATTTAATCTATGTCGCTCTCGAAAAATGCTTTTCATCCTCCCGGGCGCTCACGTACTCGGCTCCTACTTCATTCCCGGTTGCCTACCCTACGGGCGTACGCAAAATATGATAGAAGAGACGGACGGACCAATATCATCTCGTTTGACCTATATAATATATTTAGAGGCAACGAACGGCCTTGCGTGCTGAAAGAACTGGTTCCCAAAGGATCAGCAAAGTTAAGTAACAAACGCCATATTCTCAGTGTTACAGAAAACAGTCGTGTAGCATCCAGTTTGATGGAATTGATCAGGAGGATTTAAAAAAGGCATTGCTGGCAGTATAAGATCTTATATTTCTTTTGGGTCAGTTTCAAATGAAATTATGTCAGAATGAACTGGTAAAAGTTATCATTAACCAACGAAATTCACACGAAGGAAAATATATTTTTCTTAAGTTGGGTTTGGGACTGTTTATCATTTTTATGAAGAAATTCTCAAATTTTCCATATCAAATCGTTGATGTATTAAATATTTATTCCCGAAATCCTGAAGGTGATCGTCTGTCCTATTGCCGAGAAATAAATTATTGAAAGTTGTCCTAACTGCCATGGAAGTGAAATGCTACCAAGCTTTTAAAAGGGCTACCGCTGCCATACAATTATGCCATTTTCCAACAAATTTGCAATTTAGCTTTAATGAATCCAGATGATACATTTTCAATGAGATTTTACAATCTAGATATTCATAATCGTAAAAATATAAAAAGTTATTTGCTTAGCAAACAGAATATAACAAAAGCACTAGTGTAGAATTTCAACTCTATTTCTTAAAGTCGTTTATGTGTTAAGCAAATGTTTTTATAATGAGAAAAAATTTATCTCAATATTCTTTTTTATTAATATTATTAAAACAAAGATTTTTATTAGAAATTAAACTCATTATTAATTATTTATTAAAATATTTAGTAGGCAAACGTTGTCACTCTTGCAGAAATACAAAGATTCTTTCTAAGATCAACCAGATACTTCAGCTTAAATTACGAATGGAACGAACTCGGACTATTATAAAGTCAACAATGTACGAATTTTGCCAAACTTGCCTCTAGCTGGACTCTGATTAAAGGGTGCATAATATATAGAATCCCACCTCAAATCGGTTGGAAAAATTTTAATTTTTGATTTCCTTCATTTTTTGACATTTTTTAGTACCCAACAAAAAATACTCTTCCTGGTAAATTTTGAAATTTTTTTGATCACCATGATTTAAAAGATAGCGAATTTCGGTTTTTCGCTCACAACATTTGTAGAACCTTCCCAATTCCAGTCATGTCGCAAACATCTCCATTTCGTTGGTATTGATTAAGAAGACAATTTGGCAAGTGTAGGGATCAGATTAAAGTCGGATTGCAGCGAATCGGGCTTGAAATCGCGCTAGCTTGATTAGAAGGCATGTATGTAATCCACTCGATCAACCTGACCCCTAAGATTTCTCTTAAAAAAACGTAAAATTTAGCTTTTAGAATAAAGTTGGACGAAAAGATGAAAACTTATTAATACAAACTAAATAATACTTCCATTTTGACACTATAACGATCTTTCTACGACTTTTTGTTAAGTTATCTATTAGATATGTTTAGTGATATCCAGAATAAAAGAAAAAATATTCATACTTGATTTTTTACAATTTTTAAGAGTTCTCTAAGCACAATAAACAAATAAATAAATAAAAAAATTGAAAATTTTCAGGGAATTCAATTGCTTCGACCATATCGATATCTATAAAAAATCAAAAATGAATAATTCATTATATAAAATTAATATTAATATAATTTATACTTATTTGATTCGCGATATTTTTATTCTTGATTAAATATGTAGAGCAATGCTTTGTTTCACTTCAATTATAATTATTTTGTTAAATTTGTGAATAGGCTAATTTAGAATGTCACAATTCACAAACTATATAGAATACTGTAGGTACTATGATTAATTGATAAATATTTTATGAAGCTCGAAAACATTGTTTATCTAACAGTAAATATGGATTAAATTTATAGGATAATACTACATTTTGAATAAATAAATTTATGATTGTATTATGTACTTAAGAATGTAGTTAAAATAACAATGACTCCTTTATGGTAGAACTAATATTAGATAAGAAAACAAATATAATATTTCACAAACTCAAAAGGTGTACTAGAACTTCTATTTTTAAATTTTCAGGGCTAAATTAAATAATTTTTTACTATTATTATATAAATAAAATATTTTTTATGTATTGAAATGCCACAATACATGCAAAAGGGTTTTACAAAGAGGTTTAAAATATTTTACTTAGATAGAATAAGCTGCGTTGGCCGCGAGTCAAACCTCAGCCGGCTTTATACAAAATAAAATAATAGAAATAGAAATTATTGACAAATTTGGAAATAAGCAATTAATGGAGTTTGGATTTTTCTAGAGGGACAATGAGTTTTGTAGGAAGTATTTATCTAACTTTCAACATAAATTTCACCATTACTGCCTAACCCTTTGACGTACACAAATTTACATAAGGACCTTTATTAAGAAGAAATTAATTCCAACAGAAAAGTTAATATGACTAAAATGTCTAAAATTAATAGTTTACGCGTTAAAAAAATATTCCAATATTATAGAGTGAACTTGAATCAATAACAAATAAGGTGTCTGATGGTGATACAACTTCTCGATATAAAAGAGAAAAAGAATTATAAATGAGAACGAAATCGATCTTATTATATCGATTTAATCTAGTTTGAGGTTCATAGTGACTTTTTAATATAAGAAAATAGCATTTTGATTAAGAATTTTCTAGTTTAAAAGAAATTGTATGAAAAGATTCAATTTCTTCTCTCCGGGAGCGAATCAACTAGAAATGACAAAAAGTTTTATTTTTTTCTTATTAGATATTTATTCAAATCTTTTAAAATTTCATATCTGTGTGTTATTGTCATTTATATTTTATAGCAACAAATTATTATTAAAAAATTTGCATTTTAAAGGGTAGTTTATTTGAAGTTCAATTTGACAAAAAGCTAATAACTTCGTTGAACTTTTTTTTTAAATATAAAATTAATAGATATTATAAAACAATTAATTATTAATAATTTAATTCAATTTTGAACAAAATCGATAGAGTACTTTTTGAGAAAATCTTCAAAAATCCCGAAAATCGACATGAAAGGGCATTTTAGAAACATTTTAAAAATCCACTTCCATGTCACGAGTCAATGTTTCGTTTCATATGACTTTTTAAACTTTTTTCAAGGCATCTCTTGCTTTCAAAAATCGGACTTTTATAGACGGTTTTCGGAGTTTTTAAAGATTTTCTCAAAAAGTACTGAATAGATTTCGTTCAAAATTGAATTATTTTATTAATAATTAATTGTTTTATAATATCTATTAATTTCATATTTAAAAAAAAATTTCAACGGAGTTATTAGTGTTTTTTCAAATTGGACTTCAAATAACTACCCTTTAAAATATAATTTTTCTAATAATAATTATTTGATATAAAAGATAATTGAAAATAACATACAGATATGAAATTTCAATAAATTACAATAATTATCTTATTAGAAAAAAAAATAAAACTTTTTGCCATTTCTAGTTGATTCTCTCCCGGAGAGAAGAAATTGAATCTTTTCATACAATTTCTTTAAACTACAAAATTCTTAATCAAAATGCTATTTTCCTATATTAAAAAGTCGCTATGAACCTCAAGATATATTAAATCGATATAATAAGATCGATTTCTTTTCCAGTTATAATTCTATTGATCTGTTTTATCAACAGGCTAGGTCGCAAGTCACCTGGCATCAGCGAGTCATTTGTTACGGTTTTCTAGCTTTTTACCATTTTCTTAAAAACTAATCAATCAATTTCATTCAAATATAATCATTTATAATGGATTGTTTTATAATATTTATTCATTTTTCATATATTTAAAAATTATTTCAAAGTAATAATTAGCGTATTTTCAATTTAGTTTTCAAAGAAATTATCCTTTACAATGCAAATATTCTAATAAAAACTATTTGAAATAACAGATAAAAAGAAAATATATAATAGATATGAAATTTTAATAGATTTAATTAAATATGTGATGAGGAAAAAATTAAACCCTTTTGCCATTTATTGTCGACTCGCTGCCCCAGTGAAGAAACTGAATTTTTCGAAGGAGACAATAAAAGAGTGTGTCTTCTGCTGGAATTATAAATTTTATTTATTTATAACGAGACTATAGTTTCGAGGGCTTTGCCCTCTTCATCAGTCTATTACAATGGCTTCACAGGAATTAATTTATGAATGAAAGCTTAACCACATGAAAGATGTTACACACTCTTTTATTGTCTCCTTCAATAAATAAAAATTCTGCTACTCTCGGCAAAAACTTTCAATTTTACTGAATGTTTTCATAACATTTCATTTAAACTACAAAATTCTTAATTGAAATGCGATTTTCTTATATTGTACTTCACATAGATGAAATCGATAAAATAAGATCGTTTTCTTTTTAATTTATAAATATTTTGGTTTGTTTTATGGCGGGGTTGAGACAAAAGCCTCTCGGCATAGGGATCACGTCATTTTTCACCCTAGTGAAATATCTTTTAATATATTTAAATGTTAGAATACTTAATATAATAAATAAATAAAATAATTTAAATATTTGATTATATGTTATTAAACAAGCACAAGGTGTTGTTTTATAATTATTCTTTCTTAAAAAGAACAAAGAAAGATATTTTTAAGTTTTAAAAAAGAAAAATATAAAATTTATACAAAATTATTTAATATGATTTGAATAAATATTTAATTTAAAATTTATTTGTATGTAAGTTTTTCATCAAAAAGAAAGTCTAAAAATTTGTTTTCATTTTTAAAAGGTATTTATATTTCCATTTAAAGTTAAATAGGGCTCGGGGTGTAGTCTACGAAGTTTACAAAAGTGCATACAGCAAGTTTTGTTCTCAGAAACCCATTTTGCATTACACATTTGCTAATGTTATTGGTACAAAGTTGTAATATTCTGGTTTTAGTTGATACTATCAGATACTAGATAAATTAAATAATCTCTCTAATTATATTAACTGATTTGGTACAGTTTGAATTCTATTAATTTTTAATTCTCATTTGATAAAAGAATGAGATTTGTGAATAAAGGACAATAAAATACAGCCATGTTATTGTGTTGTATATATATTTTTATTTTTTTATTACTCTTTTCTCTTGTACTAGCATTCTCTAAATCAGATTTTATTCCGAATGCTATATCCTTGATTCGTGACAGTTAGTTTCAAGAGAGAAGAGTTCATCTTCATAAAAATGTCATTCTTATTATGAGGCGAGATAAAACATCTCGGGGTTGCATGAATTTTGCATCCGGACAGGAAAAATACAAAAAGATAAATAACATTACTAATACAATTAGAGAGGGTTGGAGTTTTTCCAATGCGCAATTTTTTATAAAAAAAATAGCAAATGATATTTGCAAGAGATATTCAATATTGATATTCGATATTGGAGTAGATATTGAATATTTATCAAAGAAAATAAATCCTAATATTTAAAAATTAAACCTTTTTTTAGTATATATTTGTTCAGTAAATATTTCAAGCTAGCAAATTATATATTGACCTCCTTCTGCCTTTACTGGCAATTTTATATAATCCTTAAGAAGGAGAATAGCCGTTGCGTTTTTAGAGAAGATAGTGACTCACAACTCTCACTAATGCCCATTAGACCAGTGGTTCTTAACCTTTTTAAGACCCCCCCCCCCAAAAAAAATGACAAATTTTTTTAATTACTTATTGTAGATCATACTTAAGAAATTTTCTTCAATTTTACAATGATGAACATTTTTTAACTCATATATTATACACAGGAGTTTTTTTAAATGTTTGTAGTGGTGTTTCAAAAATAAAATAAAAATTAAAAAATTTGTAATTATATTTTTGGAGCTTTATTGAATACTCTATATATATTTCCGGTTTTTGGCCCATCATCAGGAGTTGTATTTACTAATGACTTCTTTTGTAAATAATCCTGATTTTGTAAAAACCTCGAAATATATATAAAGTATTCAATATATATTATATATAGAGTATTCAATAAAACTCAAAAAATATAATTAAAATTTTTTTTTATTTTTATTTTATTTTTGAAACACCACTACAAACCTTTAAAAAAACTCTGTATAATATGTTTCACTATAAACCAACACCGCTTTCCTTAAATATCATATTATATATATATAATTAAGATAAACAAGGCGACTTTTTGATCCAAGGAAAATTTAATGAAAAAGTACGTGTTTTTCATATTTTCATTTTTAATAGTATTGAATAAATTAAAATATATTTTTAAACTTATTGATAATAAATATAGTAGGTAAAATATTTGGTTAACGACACTCTGCGACCCAAAGAATATGGCTTTTGCGACCCATAGGTTAAGAATCTCGGTATTAGACCACTCCAACACAATCCAATGTGTTTAGGATACAAGCAACATGACTGGGAATGGTGGAAAACTCCCAATAGCACATATGGGGTATCAAATTCTCGAAATATTTCAAAAACGACTAAAACTACAATTTTGAATAAAAAAAAATTAAAGAAATACACGGCGTTTCGATCTACAAATCCTGTGTAGTGAACACAAAATTGATATGTCAAGAGATATTAATTAGTTTGTTAAAATATCTGTTAATGGTTTGTTTAGCGTGTGCGTGTTGTTTAAGAATATATGACCTTCCATTTATAAGATATTAATCGGGACAAGCTCACCGAAAAAAATCGGGCTTAAAAATGATTTTGGTTTTAGCGATAAGAAAAAAAATCGAAAATTTTCTAGTAAATTAAATATTTTCGGCTTTTCGTCCGCCTGTCGAGAATAACCAATAGTTTTATTTTTTTTTTAAATAACGGGTTAGATGAATATTTTTAAAACTATAAATAAATAAATAAACTAGAACATTAATTGATTTAAAGTGCTTATGAATTTAACATCCCGTTTGATAGGAGACAAGATAAATAAATAATATATCCTTCTGTTTAAATAATTCAATCAAGATTGATTATTGATTATATTGGACAGACTAAAAGATGAAAATTGCTAAATCATAGATGGATTAATTGTTGAAATTCTCTCAGTACATATTGACTTATCAATAAATGTCCCGTAATAGATGATTGATTCTATCAATATGTGTTGGAATTATTAATTTATGTGAAATTATTCATTTTGTTTTGCTTTCTCTGCTAATACTATTTGTTGATAGGTTACCCAATTAGATATCTTCTTTGAAAACAAGATATTCAAGGCTAATCGAAAAATGTTTTAATAAAATTCAATTGCGTAAGCGAACCGAGCGATTCGCTCTGTTAAATTCGAACGGGAACAAAAAGAAGAAGCGAAATTCCCGGGGCGCAGCTGCTCCAAGGGACATTTCTCGAAATCGAAACCCGGGTCTGATTCTGCTGATAAAATGACGATTTCTGGATCAGGCGGCCATCTGTATGCTCGAGACCAGGTCGGATATTAAGACCCGTCCTCGATCCAGAATAGATTAAATTAAATAAACACCAGTCCCGACTCATTAGCTTCCCAATTTACCCTCCCCGAGCCCGTTTTTTAATTTCTCGCTACGAGATATTGGGTGTCTTTTTGGAACAACTGAAAGGTTTTTTAATGCAACGGCTGCGTTTATTTTTTTCCCTCTCTCCCGACTAAATGCAGTAATAAACCCTTTCGAATGGAAGCACTCTCTTAAAGCGAAAAAGGAAAAAGTTTGACGCAAAATGATCCAATTGAATGAAACACATCGACTATTAAGAGAGCAATAGAATAGAACTGCGCTTTATTTGACAGTGGCTGGAAATATCGAGTGTTAAAGACTTTTATAGAAAATTATCGACATTCCCCGGATGGAGCATGCAAATGTTGAGAGAGGGAATTCACTAAAGTGTAAAAATTATGTCTGTTTAAAAATGATAAATGTGAGTTTTAAATTGAGTTTTTTGAATTTTTTTTATATTATTTTTTATTAAACGATATCATGATAATTTGAAATCCTTCAAAACTTCAGGAAATTTGATGGTAGAGATATAATACTTTAATATGAAATAAACTTGAAAACTGATTCACCATTTTATGGAAAATATAGTTTATTTTCATTATTAGATGCTTCATATTCACCTGTATGAATGTATGTGTGTATTTATCTATGAATATATCAATGTGACTTTTGTTCTGTTAAATTCCGCAAACATTTCTCTGTAAAAATAATTGTTTACCTACTCAATTTAAATGAAATTATATAATTGATTGGGGGGTTTCGGAGATGAATATGGAATTGGAATAATTATCGGAAAAGAGGTTTTTTTCTTTAATTAGTTTTTTCCTCTTATTAAAAACAAGGACTAAAAAGATGATCAAGGACAGTCGATGGTGGAGAAGTAATCTCCGGAGTCGAAGCTAAAATACAATGTATACATTAATTCATGTAAAATAATTGGTTTAATAAAATTTATTTATTTATGAAATTATATAGGTTGAATTTTTTAATAATGGAATTGGAATAATTATCGGAAAATAGGTTTTTTTATTTAATTAGTTTTTTCCTCTTAAAAAATAAGGACTAAAAGATGATCAAGGACACTCGATGGTGGAGAAGTAATATCCGGAGTCGAAGCTAAAATACAATGTATACATTAATTCATGTAAAATAATTGGTTTAATGAAATTTATTTATATGAAATTATATAAAAATAAATAAATTTCATTGTGTTAAATTCAGCAAACTTTTCTCTATAAAAATAATTAAGACAAAAAAGTAAAAACATATTTTATATTAAAAAAAAAAAAAAAAAAAAAAAAACACGCTTTGAATAGTACAAAATAATGTAATACTTAATCAAAAAGCGTGGGGCACTTTGTTGAAATTAATTAAAAGCACATGTACTGCGCCCCACACTTTTTGGTTAAATATTACATTATTTTGTAATTTTTAGAAGTGTGTTTTTTAGTCTTTTAAAAATATAATTTTTATTGAGGCAAATTAGCAGCAGTTAGTGAGCTATCTTACGGGGAATTAAAATTAATATTCTTATGGAAGAAAAGATTTTGTTCCTCGATAATCTTCTGTCAATATATGACAAGAGATGAATTCGCTTTTATGCTTTTCTGGTGATTGTTATGATTCTGTCTGGCCTCTCGTTGAATGATTCCATAAGAAAATCATTACAAATTAGGTACTAGATATAACAAATCAGAGAAAAAAAGGAAACAATTAAACACAGTGTTAAATCATACGACCAATCGAAACGTTTTATTGTAGCTTTATCAGACTCTATACGGAAAATATATGAATGTCTGGGTTAATTTTAATAATTGTGAATGATTCAATTGTAATTATTTTTTGTATAGAACCTGATGAAACTACAATAAATTTTCGAAACGTTGTGATTAGTCGTATGATTTAACATGGTGTTTAATTGTTTCCTTTTTCTTCTAATTTGTTATATCTAATACTGATGATTATGGAACTGAACAATAATAATGATTACAAAAATTACATTCATTTTTTGTTGAATATTTTTTTAAAAATAATTTTATTTAAATAACGCTACTCTCCAGACACAGGAAAAATAAACCTGAAGGAGCTAGTTCATTATTCTATTTTAAATAGATATCGTGATTTTCGCCAATTATCAACCACCTTCTATACTAGAAATCCCCTATATCCTTAAGGCATATAACAGTTTGGCTCCTAAGGGAGTTTCAGGTTCCATCATCGCCTATCTAATCAATTCATGTTAAAGCAACACGACCGAGATTAAATCGGTAAATATCCCAACAAAAACATACAATATCTTAGACCAGAGGCTTTCAAGATTATTATTAATGTGTACTACTAAAAGCAAATTCAAAAATATAATTAGCACCAACTATCAGCCTTTTGATTTTTCCTAATCACTTTTTCATTTTAAATATATACCTAATCATTTAAAAAATAAATAAAAAAAATTCTCAATTAACAAGAAATAAGCTTAGAGACTGAAAAACTTGAAGATATCAACGGAGATCCGATCTAGAGGCGACCTGAGGATAATGAAAATAATTAATTATTAAATAAAATATTTTTTAATAGTCGAAATTCTTCTAGTGTTAACAGGACACCATCAACAAGTACTGTTAGAGCAGACAAGAAGGAGATAACCGAATGTTTTCTACATTTGATTCAATCATGAATCAAATTTGGGGAATTTTGTCATATGAGTTAAGTAATATCTTGAACTTATATAATTCTAACTTGAAATAATGATTTTAAATAAATTTTATAATCTTTCTCATTAATATATCATGACGTTGGATTGTAGCTAAGTGGATCACATCTTTTTCTCTCTTGGTCAGACTTAAGACTCCGCAGACTCCAATAGCGTAATCCGCAGTAGTCTTGCGATAAATATCTTTTTCAGAACTAAGTGCGGTCAAAGACAACTCTCATTAATTTATCAATTATTCTTTGATATATTTAATGAAAGATTACAAGATTTAAGAAGGAGATAGTTATAAGCTTATAAGTTTCTTATATTGACCAATTTAAACCCTAAAAAAGGAGAAAGTTCCTCCGAAATGTCAGTTTTATATAAAAAATTGTTGTCATACATAATGCATACACACATATACATGATTAAATATAGATAATATGTTTATAGTCTCAAAGGCTTGGCCTTTATCATCAGTCTTTTTTTAAATATAAATATTATTTTTCATGGGGTCAGTATAGCGTGGATATTGAAATTTTTGTTTTTACGTTACCGACTAGCCAGTTAGAAAAAAGATTGATAATGAAGGTCAAACCTTATTATAATCTATATGACAAATAATTATAAATAAATAAATAAATAATGCAAATAAACATATATAAATTATGTATAAGTTTATTTGCATCAAACTACTACAAGTTAATACGACTTGTTTGCGATCAGAATGTGTCTTCTTATTCTATCAAGATCAAATTTAATTTCACTTTTTTAGTTCTAAGTGACGGTCACTACGATAGATTTTAAAGTTAGAAATATAATTTTAGGTCAAAAAGTCATTGTTCTGTCTTTGTACGAGTATGTAACGCCTATATCTCAACAACTATAAGTGTAGAAGCAACTCAATTCAAAACCTACCTTCCGGATGTACTTGGTAAAATAACTTTGGATAATATAATACCATAGTTTAAAAATTCACAAATTTCTAACTGATTTTATAGAGCCTTTTTTTTAACTCAATTCAATGAAAAACGTGAACGTGGTATCGGATACAGTTTGTTTGACGCAAAAAAGGCCCTTAATTGAGTTAATCAATCAACAGAAATGCAAGTGGAAATCCAATAATTAATGACACAAATGGATAAAACAGCATCCCGGACTGGGTTTTCGGATTTCTCGAACGATGCTTGCCTGATTACCCGGAACGAAAACATCCATCGGTTCTTGGTGCTCGCGCACGCGAAAATTAGAGGGGTTTATTAGGGCGTAAGCATAAGCACCCCGGAGCTCTATCTATAGTTAGCATGTGGCCACGTTCCCATGTCCCTATATTGAGTGGGTTAGGGACTGAAGGGATTGTAGGGAGTGATCGATTTCTTGCTGAACCATCCTCTGGAACATTGATTACCCCTTCGATACCTTTACAGGACGAGCAATTTGTCAGCCTATAGATATCACATTTATTCATAATTCAATCAAATTTATTAAGCCGCGAATTCTTTTTACTTTCAGAGTATGGAGAATATAGTAAGTCAAGTATTAGTATAGATTTTTTCCCATTTTGACCATGAAGGAGCACGTTTTCGAACAAACATTTTTGACGTGACAACGTCTTATAATTCGATGGAGCCGGCTGCACGCACGAAAAAACATGACTCATGCGGCGTTACCTTCGCTCTGAGGCGTTCCATTTAAGGCTTGAAGTGCAAGCGAGAGCGCGGAACGAGCGACAAAGATTGAGGCGGGCTTTTTAAAAGCTACAGTTACAAAAATTTTAATGATGTTTCCAAATTTTAAATTTTAAATTTAAGATTTATGAACAATAATTTAATCACAGTTTATTCTTATAATAAATTATTCAAAATTATTACTTTTTTACAACAAATTACAATTAAATTTGCAAAAATAATTAAGTAACTAATTGAACAACAACTTTTATTCAGTTTACTTGCTGAAAGAAATAATGTCAATACAAAATTTATTATTATAAAATAATAAAATCAAAAATTAAATTTTAACATGTAGAAATTTAACAATGAATTTTATTCAAGTATTTTGTAAATTTAAAATGATTTTCTGAACGAAGAATTTTATGAAAAAATCCGTTGTCTGTTAAAGTCGGTTTATCTGACAGATATTGAACGTGACAACGTCATAAGAAAAGACTGATTCCATCAGTATTTTCTTATGACGTTGTCACGTTCAACTATCGTCAGTAAACCGACTTTACAGACAACCGATTTTTTAAACTAGATTAAATTTGCTACAATTCAAACAAAGTTTCATCTTAATTGGATAATAGTAACTCGTGCCGCAATGAAGTTGAAGTTTTAAAAAACTTCAATTTTTTTGCAAAAAAACGCAGTTTTTACTTCATAAAATGAAAACCATTCATCCTAGAAACTTTACATAGATTTATAGATATCCGCCATTTTCCATGACACTTTTGAGGGTTCGGATCATATCCTGTCCGGAAAATGTTGGATATCTATAGATTAAAATTGTTATCAAACAAGTGGTCCAAGTACTCCAGACATTAATTTTGTGAAATATTCTATTTTAAATAATAAATTAGTTGAAAGCTTTACGCAAATTTGGGTGATATTGCCTTTATTTTTATCAGAGACCGGTTTGAGCAAAGAAATTGGCTTAGAAATGAGGCACTCAAAGTTAAAGTGGATCAAGTCCATAAATGATAGTTTCGCGATAATCAAGGTTGAAGTTAATTAACTCTAGATGAATCCTAAAGTAATACAGAGGAAATTTTTTTTATTGTTGTATATGAAAACTAACTTAAATATGGGTCATAATTTGGAAATTCAAAAACAATAATTATGTTGGGAATTTAATTTTAAATCATAATTTACTGGACTTGATCCACTTTGGCCCTGAATTGTTTATTACATAATGTTGATCAAATGAATTTATGAATACGAAACATTAAAAATGGAAACATTTTATTACTGTTTAACACCTGTATCATAAGATAATATAAAAAGTAATATTTAAATCCGGATGAAGATACTTCCTTTCCGGATTTTATATTTCTAGTATAATGGCTCTTATATGCCGGAAAATATTTGATATGTGCTACTATATCGAGATTTTGGACTTGATCCAGTTTAGCGCGGAAATTTTATGAGAGTTTTTCAGGTCCAAAGACAACTGCTGCCATTTATTAAAACATAGCAATAACAGGGACTTGGTTCACTTCGTTTTAGAAAATATACATCATTAACAAGTATATATTAATTAATCCGCAACAAACAAAATTTTTACAATTTTAGACCTGATCCACTTTAGCTCTAAACGCTTCAAATCTAGTTTGTTAATATGTAGATACTAACTTGTGTGCCAAATGTCAGCATTACCTATAACTGTTTGATAGCTACCCAGAGTGCTGCCGTTACAGTAGAAATCTATTATTTAGAGTACATATTTGCTTGAAAAGTACACTAGTACATTAACATTAAAATAATTTAGTTTCTAGTACATTCCATAAAATATCTCATAGATAGTACATTTATGATACATTACAGTCCTAAAAAATATAAGCTTCAAAATATCAATATAATGCAAGTAGAACGAAAACTACAAAAATTATAATTGAAAAAATAGGACCTTATGTTACGAAAAAATTTATCTCTAGTCAACACTTTCTCAATAATCATAGACGATAAAGTAATGAAAATTTTGAAAAATTTAAGATACTCGGTAGGTTTTTTGTGAAACCTACCTAGTATTTTAATTTTAAAAGTTTTTAAAATTTTTCAAAATTTTCTTTACTTTATTTAAAATGTTTCACCAAGAATCCACACCATTCTCGCTTAACAAAATCATAGGCGAAACAACGGACGTGTCTACTAAAACATGTTTAGCCGAGGGGTGAACCGCGATTGGAATTAGGTGTACACGTTTTTGGAATTATGTAGAATTATTTTGGAATTCATTAAGATAATCGCTTTCATCTATTGTCTTCTACTTGGAAATTAAACTGGAAGTGGAAATATGTGTACACGATATTAGGTCGCGGTTCACCCTTCGTGTTTAGCTATATTGTTAAGATATTATTCATCCTAAAACCAAAAAAGTATGTGATTCGTTTTAGAATTAGTAGAATTACATAATGGTAGTTTTGCAGCGGTATTTATGAAGTTTTAAGAGGTTATTTAGTATGTATAAAGTGGCTTGATTTTTTTAACCCATTACAGTACATTTTACTAAAATGAATAGTACATAATAATTATGAATAAAAGCTCGCGGCAGCACTGACTACCTATATGTCATTTCGAATCTTTTGTAGTTTTTTTGCAATTTTGAAGTAGGTACTAGAAGTTCTGAAACTAGAAAGGTCTCTATTAGAGAGTATTTCGTTTTGTAAATACTAATCTCGAATGAACATTCTAGGAATTTTAATTATTTTGAGTATTGAATCACACAGACAATGGCACAGGCAAACACAACACGAATGAAATTGATTTATCTCTACGTTTAAAATATTTCTATGTATAGGTAATAAAAAAACTGATTGAATTCAATGCTATGGTGGTCGTTATTCCGAGTTTTCCAATAATATTTTTTTATAATGTACTGAATTCAATAAACAATATAGTCCTAAAAGACATTGGTCTGTCTGTATGTGGTAGTGATTACTGAATAATATTTTTTTATAATGTACTGAATTCAATAAACAATATAGTCCTAAAAGACATTGGTCTGTCTGTATGTGGTAGTGATTACTGAAAAACAGTTAATCTTAGAGATATTAAATTCAAAACATGATGTTTTATATCGATTCAAGATTAAGAGAAGAGATTTGGTTCAATTCGGTCATCCAAAGTACCTACCACTTTATTTTAAGTATTTTTATATTTTTTGTCATATTCTAAAATAAAAAAAAAACTCTCAAACGATTTATTTATTTGTTATGTATTTTTTTTTTTACTTTTTATCAAGAATGTTATTTGCTGTCTATAATTTTTTGAAAATCTAATATCTATGATGTATATATTAAATTCTGATCCGGGGTCGGGTTAGGCTAGGAGTTAGCGTACCAGCCTGCTAACCAAGTGGACGCGGGTTCGAATCCTACTCGAGGCATCCGGCTAAAATCTGATCCCTGAGTAGAGACAAATTAAAAAAATAAATAAGTATCGTAAATTGGCTTATGGCTAGAAAAGCCTAGAAGCAAAAAAAATCTGATCCATTTTTAGAATTTTATTTATTTATTTATTTTTGACTTTTCGGCCTTTCTAGCCATGAGCCAATTTACTGATGCTAATTATTTTATTTTTAAATTTGTCTCTACCCCCCGGGTCAGGTTTTAGTCGGATGCCTCGAGTCGGATTTGGACCCGGGTCCACTTGATATATGGACACCCTAGCCTACCCGGCCCCCTAATTATTGTTTAGTTTTTGTAATTCATCAAGAATGAAATGTCTTTGTTGTCTAAAATTTGTAAATTTGATGCACGGAAGTACTCTTTAATTCAAGCGATTTTCACTGGTTTTTTTGGGGGGTTTTTTTTTGAGTAAAATTTCAATAATTGAAAATTCAAAAGTTTTTATTTTGCCGAGAGTAGCAGAGTTGTTGAATAACAAAGAAGTTGTCCTCTGTTTGATGCAAACATTTTTTCTTCAATTTTCACAATTTACCAAGTGATTTTTGTTGTCTACATTTTTACACGAGTCTTAAAAGTACTTCTTTACTTCAAGGGTATCAGTCAGTATTTATTATTTTTTGAATTGTTCAAGAATCTTTTGTCCTTGGCTATCTATAACGTTCAGAAAAATTGAGTGATAATGGGAAAAGTTATACCATTCATGTTTTTTTTAAAGATGAAAAAACCTAAAAGGCAAGAGTCCCTAAAGTGCCTTTTACTTTATTTCAAAAATAAAATGAAAATAAATAAATTCATTTTTAATTTGATTAGCTTATGATAATCTTGTTAAATACTTTAATGTTGATTTCTTATTAATATTGAGTAAGTGAAAGTCATGCGTTTTAAGCTAAACACGCCAGCATATTTCTAGTAATAATTCACCCTTGTCATTTTAACTTTCTTTGTTTCTGGGGAAATCTTTCGATTAAACTTGAAACAGATTTTTAAATATCATCAAAAAGACAAAGAAAATACATCATTTACAATTTTCGGTAAATTTAAAAACTTTTTATTATTATCTGATTGAAATAATAATACTTCTATTGCACTTTGTTTCAATCATTCTACCGGATGCTTGGTTTACTTTCTCTAACCATATTCCAGCCCAGCGGGAGTTTAAATAAAGAAGTCGAAGTTTAGTGGGTAATTAATCATTAATGAAGAGAAGATGAAAGAGAAGTCGGATGGGGAGGGGAGGGGGGACGGAGACGGGAAGAGGAGCAATGGCAAACGGAGCAGGGGGGTCTCGTGGTCGCCACCCGGAGGGGGGGGGGGGGGCTGTCGAGTCAGATCCAAATCTCCTGAGATTAAACAACATTCGGGAGCGAGCTTAAAAGAGATTGCTCGAAATCATTTCTATTAGAAATATACTTTTATATAAAAAAAATTATAAAATATAAATATACAGGGTGGGGCATAAAGATGTACCACATTTCGAAGAGGTATAAAAAAAAATGAAAAAATTTAACTCGAAAAAACTAAATATATTATTGAAAAGAACATAACATAATAACATATTTTGGAATCTAAATTTTTAGAATGGTCTGTAATTCGGAATGTAGATCAGCAATGGGATGGGCTTATGAATCTTTTGGAAGAAGGAAAATATAAATTTATTCCCTCTAAATTAGTTAAAGTGGGTAACGATCCTGTTTACTATGATAGAACCATTAAGAATTTAAAACGGAAATGTAGGATAGCATATTCTAATAGGAATAAGTCTTCGAATCATAAAAGAAAATTCCGAGAGCTAAATAGGCTGTTGATTGAAAAAAAGAATTTGGCTAGAGTTAATTATTTGAATAATTATATAGATAGGAATTGTAGTAATAGAAATTGGTTTAATGTTTATTCGTTTCTTAAGGAATTAAATATTTCGGCAAATGTCCCTGCGCTTTTAGGGGATGATGGTGAATTGGTTGAGGATAATGTGTTGAAGGCAAATTTATTAAATAGACAGTATTCGTCCGTTTTTGTAGCTCTAGAGGAGGGTGAGTTAGTTGATGGAGGTTCTAGTGATAGTCAGATGGAGGATTTAGTCATTTTGGAATCGGATGTGGCATTAGGTATTAAGAGGTTAAAACCAGGAAAGGCCTCGGGGGAGGATGAAATTAATAGTGATCTCTTGAAATTTGTAGTGGATAGTATTTCAAAATTTTTATGTTTACTTTTTAATAGATGTTTGGATGAGGGAACTATGCCTATTGGTTGGAAAAGAGCGTTAGTTATTCCTGTTTATAAAGGGGAGATAAGAGCTTAGCTTGTAATTATAGGCCAGTGAGTTTAACAAGTCTGGTGGGCAAAATTTTAGAGAGGTTGGTAGACTCTCATATCCGCTCGTATTTGGAAGGGCAAGGATGGTTCTATCATAGGCAACATGGTTTTAGAAAAAATTATTCCTGTAATTCTCAATTAGTTTCTTTTATTCAGGAATTACAGGAAGCTTTGGATAAAAGTCAGTGTGTAGATGCAGTATTTTTGGACTTTGCCAAGGCTTTCGATAAAGTCAGTCATAAAATTATTTTAGAAAAATTAAACTCGTCAGGGTTGTCTGTTAAGTTAATTAAATTTATTCGGTGTTTTCTTAGGGATAGAACTCAAATTGTAAAAGTGGGTAATGGTCTGTCTGATAGAGTAGATGTCACGTCTGGGGTGATTCAAGGTAGTGTTCTGGGTCCTCTTCTTTTTCTTATATATGTAAATGATTTGCCTTCTATCGTGCAATCATCTATTAGGCTTTTCGCGGATGATTGTGTCGTATATAGAGTAATTGATAATGATTGTGATAGCCTTACTTTACAGAATGACCTGGATCAAATTGAAGGATGGTGTAGATCCAATTCAATGGAACTAAACCATTCCAAGTCAAATTTGGTTAGATTTAGTACTAGAAATTTGGTTAGTCCTCAAAATTATTACATTGGTGGAAATATTATCAATGAATCTAAATTTTATAAATATTTAGGCATACATATTCAGGCAAATTTAAAGTGGGATATGCATATTAGTTATATAGTCAATAAGGCTTATAGGAAATTGGGGATGTTTGGTAGAATTTTGAAGGGTACATCTAGAGAAGTTAAGTCAAAAGTTTATTTAACTTATGTAAGACCTAATTTAGAGTATTGTTCTGTGGTTTGGGACAAACACCCACAACGATTAGAGAGAAAAAATTGATATGGTACAAAGGAGGGCGGCTAGATTTGTTTTTGGTAAATTTGATAGGTTTAGTAGTGTCACTTCAATGATTAATGAATTAGGATGGTCTAGCTTATTGGAGAGAAGGGAATGGGCTAAATTGAAAGTGATTTTCAAAGCCTATAAGGGTTTTAGGAGTTGGGAGGAAATAACGAATAGATTTCAGGAACCAAATTATTTAGGTAGAGCTGATCATAGAAAAAAGATTCGTAAGCCAAGATTCTTGAAAAATATCGGTTTACATTCATTTGTAGGATCTGGCATTGATTTGTGGAACAGTCTGTCTGTTACTACTTGGGATTATAGTCCTCTGCCCCCTATGATTAAATCAATTATAAATTTTGTCAAGTCCTAATGTCCTAGAGTTGGGCAAAATTTTATTTAGTTCTCGCAAGCAGAGATTAGGTGAGGCAGAGAGAGGTCATACCATCCTTGTTAAGGTTTTGACCAGGTTTCCTTAACAACTTATGGCAAATGCCGGGATGGCTAATGCGTCGCTTGCTCCTGGTATCGGGTTTTTGCGCGGAATTTTTAAATTACTTTTTGTCTTTTGATGGAAATATATGGTCATGTTATTTGTTAATGAGCATACATTTCTAATTTTTTTTTTTTCTTTTCTTTTTTTTTTTTTTACTTGTTTATTATTTGTTAAATTGTTGTAATTAATTTGTATTGATGTTTATTAATGTAATGTTGTAGCTAGATTGTATTGATGTTTGGAGGACCTAGCCACCGAGGACTTGTGCCTCTAAGCAGGTCGAGAAATAAAGATTTATTTATTTATTTATTTATTTATCTAATCTTAGGCGCTAATGACCCTTGCCTTTGATGCGCCCTTAAACACCTATATATAATAATAATAATAATAATAATCATTTTTTTATACCTCTTCAAAATGTGATAGATCTTTGTGCCCCACCCTGTATAAATATATAAGATTTAATTTAAGAAGTGTGATTGAATTTTCTATAAACGTTACTGGTCTTTTACGATCGATATTCCAAGGATTGTGGATTAAAAAATTTACAGGTCAACAGGCAAACAGCATTAAATATGCCGACGAAACGGTTTTATTGGCGGAGTCTGCTTTAAACTCATTTCACACGTTCGCACTATCAATATGACCCCAATATAAATTATAAATGGACTTGATATTAAGCACAACATAACCACCCAAATAACACTGAAACCATGTCAAACACCACAAATTCCAACCTAATATAATTTTAACACTGATATACACTAGGGTGCTCCTTATTTTGGATATTTTCGAATTTTTACACTGACAGAAGCTCATATGGTTCGAAATAAATAAAAAATATCCCCTAAGTTTCAAGCCTGTATCTCAATTTTAACCTGTGTAAGTTTCCCCATCTAAATAACAGCAGGGGTTTTTGGTATTGAACGATCAATTTTTTATTCCGCCCAAAGTAATGGTTCAAAAATTTCAAACTCTGTAGTCTTTATCCTTATAATAGTAGCTATCCTTAAGAATTTTTACAGATTTTTAGCGATTATAATTTTAGACTCTAATAACTTACTACTACTAATATATAGCAGTATTTTATCTAGCTATAACCCCAAAATTATAATAGCTAAAAATCTGTAAAAATTCCTGTGAATAGCTACTATTATAAAAATAAAGTTACAGAGTTTCAAATTTTTGAACCATTGCTTTGGTTGTAATAAAAAAATGGTCGTTCAATGCCAAAAACCCCATGTATTTAAATTTTATATAATTTTTCTCATTAATATATCAAAGAATAATTGATACGTCAACGAGAATTATTTTGACCGCGCTGTTTGACCCATATTATTTAAATGGGAAACTTGCATCGCGCAGATTAAAATTAAGATAGAGACTTGAAACTTTTTCATTTTGAAAAAACTAGCAATTTTCCTGCAGAATGAACTTTCTAGGAATTTTCTTTTTGAGTTACGTATCGTTAATACCGGAATAAAAAGACACAAACAGACAGACACAGACAAAAAAATCAAGTTTGGAATTGATTTTTCTCCACGTTTCTAACATTTCTAAACACATTTATAAATTCAATTATTTTTGTACAATAGTCCTGGCTCTGGTTTTCATCAGAGGAGCCTTCTTTTTATTTCTCCTTATAATTGTTTTCTAATGAATTTGGGATTCATATTTTTTTTGCTTTATAGACTTAATTGGATTGGCCTCTGAACGGCTCATACATAGACGTATAGATAAATTATATCTATACTTAAATTTATATAATTTATTTCTAAGCAATTTTTGAAAACATTTAGATTATTGCTAAAGAAAAATTCTATCCTTGTACTCGCCTGAATATAGGCAATCAATTCGTCACCTGTTCTTCAAGGCTGCGTAGAATTTAGGGTCTACCGTAAAGTACTTGAGTTTTCGAGTTCAACTCGATAGAAGTCAACAAAACATTCCAGCCAAGGTATTAAATAGATTATTATTAATATTTATTTATTTGTTTATTATAAGGAAATTCAATGTAAAAAATAATTTGACAATAGATTTTTTTTATTAATTTTAAAATATATGTCTGGGGAGTCGGGTAGCTCAGTCAGTTAACGCACTAGCCTCGCTTCGGCATCGATCGATTATGACGATGTTTGAGTGGAGGTCCGGGGTTCGATCCTGGCTGGCAAATAAAAATTTCTACGCTGAAAACTCGGCTCCCTCACTAACCCTACTAACACTCTACTTTGGTGCTGTCTAAATGGGCTTTGTTCCCGGTGACATTAGATAAATAATAAAAAAAAAAAATATGTGTAAATTCAAAAGATACCCAGAATTAAAAAATCTCTATGAAACCTGAAAAAACGCTACTAACATTTTTTTTTTATTTTTGTAATTTCTCAAGAAAAAATGTAATTTGGTGCTGGAGATTTTATAAAAAAATGCTCGGTTGTACGTACCTTTAATTCTTAGTTTGCATTGAAAATATTATCCAGACAGACAAAAAAACAATCAGAAAAAGATTATGGTTGGAAAAACTACTTCTCTATATTAGTGTTTTTTTACTTTTTAAAATTACCACAGAATCAGAAGAAACTTTTAAAATCTTAGCTAAAATTGGGAAATTATGAAAAACTCACTACTTACGTAGGGATTTTTAATTTTGAAAATTATTTTTTGATACATATTATGATTATAGAAAAAAATGAGTGGATTCATTTCACCTCCCCTAGACAGGTTAAGAGTACCGACTAATTTCCCTTCAATCGAAATTATTTCATTTTTTTTCTAATTGCAAACGAAGTCATTCATGAGTGATAAAAATAATTGTTTTGAAAAAATAGATTCATTGGACAAATTGTTTATATAGCATACTATTGGAGGCAATTATGATAATGGCTTTTATGAAATGGACAAAAATATAAAAAAAAAGACAAAACAAAATATCCATTTGCAAATGGTTCATGAATATGCAATATGCGAAGAGTAAAGTTGTGCCCTGCTTTGTTTTATCAAAAACTAAAAATAATATCTCTAACATTTGATAAATTTATATCAATTTATTCATGATTTTTCGAAATCCATTGAAATTGAATGGAATCTCGAGCATTCGAAATAGATAGTTTACTAGATATGGAAATTTAATGTACCCATTATTCAATTGACTGGACCTTGGCAAACAAGTTGAGCAGAAAGAACCATTTGTATTAAGTTGAGGTAAAGTTCTTTATCTGATGTTCACAAATTCATATATAGAATGCTGAGAGTTGAAATTTTATTAAAATCACACATAATTAATTATAATTATTTATTGAATACGAATAAATAATACACTACGACGTTTCGATCGACTTCTGCGATCGTTCTCAAAATGAGCACCCACTCCGATTTTAGGTTAACTGTTTTATCCAAGCAGGAACTAGTTGGTTTTCTGTGTGAGTAAAATTTGAAATGATCTTTCAAATTTAAGCCTAAATAAGTACTAAAGTAAAGCTGGAAAACTATGATTATGATTTTCAGAATATATTCTATAATCACAGGCCAGAAATTTTTTCAAGGTGACTAAAATTTAAGTTTGAAAAAGGGAAATCAAAATAAAAAATGGAGGAAAATCTGATAACTTTTTAAAGACTCGGCACGGTCTTTTATTATACCCATATCATGATATAGTCTTTAAAATTACAATAAAATCACTGAAAAAAATGATGTTTTCTGCATTTTTGTCTAGGAAGTTTTCGATCTCGAGAGCCCAAAATTTTATCAGTTCTCTCAACGCATTGAAAATACAATCATTGTGTTAAGAGAATTAGCAAGGAAATTTCTTGATTTATCAAGGGTAGAGGTTTTGGAACAGTCATACATACATTCATTTTAAAAGAAAATTAAAAGATATGATATTCAATTAACCAGAAAAAATCATAATTGAAAATGTTTTTTTCTCCAAGTTTCAGACATTTTTAAGTACAATCAGTATATACTATATATATATTTGGGTTAATTCATTACTAGGACCGCTCGATATGCATGTTTCTCTAATATCCAGAGCCTGTCGAGTAATATATGTTACAGTTATATATAGGCTTATAGGCATTTCGAAAATTAAATCTGTTTCTACAGTAGTTTAAACTATTTGGTACATTCGTATTTCCGTTTAACAAACACATAAAAGGTGGAAATATACCTAAATTCTTTAATAACTAAATAAGATTCTGATCCGCTGCTCTCTGGAGTCAAGCCATCATTTATCTTGTTTTCGGTAATATGTTTTTATAATTAAAACCAAAAAATTAAGTATTAAATGTTTTTAATTAAGCTATCGTTTGATTTTAGGATTTTTAAATTAAAATTTTCATGAATATACCGTATTGCAACTTGACTTCCCTGCCTTTATACATACGTTTATAGAGACTTTATCTTTAAATTATTTTTAATAATTATTTATATGTATGTGTTTACAAGTATCGTGTGTAAATTGGTGAATGCGTTAGATTTTAGACGGTTAAATTTTTTGCATTGACTCGAGCTAGAACCCGGACTTTCGTCCGTAAACCAAGTTTTGCCCACTCGGACAGTCTGACTGCCTTAGAAATTTTAGAATCCATTAAAAATAATAGCAATCTATTTCTTTTAAAGTTAGATTTGATGACCTAAAGTGCCATTGTCTAATCTACAACAAGGATTAAAAAGTGATGTTTAAATGTTTTTACTAACATCACTGTTACTTGAAAGTTTATTTTTGCCGAGAGTAGCAGAATTTTTATAAATTAAAGGAGACAATAAAAGTGTGTGTCTTCTGATGTAAAAATAAAATTTTTAATTTATGTAAAGAAATTAGTATCTAATATATTTGAGAAAGAAAAATCGAATTTTTTTCAAAATCAAATTTTGATATATAATCAATTAATTTTACGAACATGAATTTAGGTCGTATCAAAGATTTAAATAGACATGGTTACATTGAATGTAGGAGGGTCTTGCTCTTTCGGGAGTCGAATCAAAGCACTAATAAGCTTTCCGGGCAACTAGTCAGACCCTTGAGACCACCACCTCCAAACATGCAACATATACATATAAACACGCGGTTTTCGAACACCCCTTCGCTGTCAAATTGGATAAAAGTCCAACAAGGGCTTTCTCCAACTCTTTTATCCCTATGACCTCCAGAGACTGGAATTCGCTCCCTGACACCATCTTTCGCTCTACTTATAACCTTCAGCTATTTAAGACCCGTATCCACAGATACCTTCGACCCCCGCCCAGCCCATAAAATTCTTTCTTCTTCTTTTCACGATGGAGGGGCCAACCCAGGCCTTTAAGGGTTGCACCTTTTTGGTGTAACTCCTTCTCTCATCATTTTCATAAAAAAATATAACGAAAGCTGTTGCATGTTAGGAGGTGGTGGTCTCAAGGGTCTTACTAGTTGCCCTGAAAGCTTACTAGTAACACATAACGTTACTAGTAACATATAACGAAAGCTGTTGCATGTTTGGAGGTGGTGGTCTCAAGGGTCTGACTAGTTGCCCTGAAAGCTTACTAGTGCTTTGGTTCGACTCCCGAGAGGACAAGACTCCCCTACATCCAATATAAACATATCTATTAAAATCCTTGATACCACCTAAATTCATGTTAATAAAATTAATTGATTATATATCAAAATTTGATTTTGAGAAAAAATTAAATCTTTCTTTCTCACCTAAATTCATGTACCTAAAATAAAAAAAATATTTTTCCAGCAGAAGACACACTCTTTTATTCTCACCTTTAATCATTGATACTGCTTTGTCACACTGAAGAACTCTCGTATTGGTCGAACAATTTCAAAATCTCTGAGACATGAAAATGGAAAAAATAATTGCTCACTCTTAAATTTGATAAAAGAAGAATTCGACCAATCTATTTCAAATAATATATCCTATATAATACTAAATTCCTGAGCAAGCGATAAAAGATTCTGAAGTTAAAATTTATTTTTCCAGTGGAGTGGGTTGGGATAAAAGCCACAACGAACGCCATATGGCCTCTTTCATTATAAAAACTCTCTTTCATTCGTTGGAAAAATATAATTTTTTTTTTTTCAAATGAGAAATAATGTCTAATGGTAGCACGCCAGGTGCTACATCACTATTTGTTTCCCAAACCAATTTCTCCTCGGAGCACTCCAAAAATATACACAAATTCATTCCACTTTTTCAGAATAAATTATAACATCATATATGCAATTTCCATCTTTGTGACGTGTGCAGGCAGCAGTGGCAGAGCTCTGGGCTTTTACCATAGACTCAGTGACATCAAAGAAAACAAATTTAAATTTGCGACAACTCACAATTGAACAAATTTATTGTTCAGAACCCGCATTCTCTATTCTCTTCCACTTTTATTGTTTTTCCTTCTGTCTGATTTTTGTTTTCTTTTAATTTCTAGCTCTTTTATTTTGATATTTTTTGTGATTTGAAAACAAAAATTCCTTTCATATCTCAAGCGATTAACATTCCTGATCCGCCATTCATAAACGTTTGTGCTTTGTTCCACTTAGATATACATATAGATATATTAAAGTGGATCTTATCAAAGTAAAATAATACATATATTATGAATTAAAAGGATTTCATTTAAAGAGTAGAAATCGTATTTGACATTAAAAAGAAAAACAAAGATAAATAATTGCAAAATTCTAAAGAAGCATTTTAAATGATTTTTGATAGCTATTTTTATAATTAAGATCGGATCTCGTATTCTTAATAATATTATTTAGTATACATGTTTACACCAGCTCTTTTTAACTAATAAAAAATTACAGTGGGTATACGTACACAAATTTCAAAATGGCGACCATGTTAATATTTAAATTCACTATATATCTTGGTAATCAGTAGTTTTATCAAATTACGTTTCATTGGATAAAATATTAAACTTTTTATTGTGAATAAAATGACACTTTGTTTTTAAAAATTGGTTGACAAATGGTCGAATTATGATGGTTTTTGGTGTGGTTAGTCTATGTTAATAGCTATATTTTCATCTATTTGTAAACAAAGATAAGAGTAAATAGATATTTTATTTAATATGGATTTACTATGAGTTAAGGATACTGGGTCACTTACCATATTTCACATTAAAATTAAAAAATTAAAAGATATAAAATTTTTTTTTTCTTTTTCAATATATATATTTCGGGCTATCAACCCATCTTCAGGAAATACAGAAGGTAACTCAGTTACCTTCTGTATTTCCTGAAGATGGGTTGATAGCCCGAAATATATATATTGAAAAAGAAAAAAAAAATTTTATATCTTTTAATTTTTTAATTTTAATGTGAAATAAGTGACCCAGTATCCTTAACTCATAGTAAATCCATATTAAATAAAATATCTATTTACTCTTATCTTTATTAAAGATGTTTCACCTTGCACCAACACCACAATCTCTACTGATTATTTGTAAACAAATAATTCAGTCTTCGGAATTTTAGCCGGCTAGGCTAACTGAGTTCCTTCTCTTGTAACTAATAGTGAATATAGTAGAATTCTACTTACTTTACTAGGGCGTTATCGTATTCAAACTCTAACAATTTTTATACCTTATTCTCTTTATTTATAGTTATAGATGTCTTAGTCTCCACTATTTTGTTCGTCGGCGAGTGAAATTTTTTAATACATATTATACAATTTATAGAAATAACTATTTTATTATGTATTATTTCAATTAATTTTTATACTAGAAACCCTTGCAATTGAATTAAGTAAGAAATATTGCGTTTGTCAGAAACTATTTCTATTATATGACACTAAAGCTTATATAGAGCATATAAAAAAATCGTTAAGCAAATAATAAGCCCGAGATATGAAGGGGAGTCAGGGGGGGGGGGGGCTGTTATAAATCAATGTAAGGGCCATGCAAAACGCTCGTTAGAAAACCACAAACATTCCTTTTTTTAATATAGTATAATGCAAGTGAATATGTGTCGAAGAATGGGGCGCTCAAGAGCTTTTTTCCATTTGATGTCCATAAAATTTTTTACATGGCATTCGCTTGTGAGTCTGACTGGATATCTGATTAGAATTCGGAGGGCTTAGTAAAATTTAAATTATTCGGTATGCTCAAGAAGCGAATACATTAAAAAAAATCAAGAAAGAAAGAAAGGTCGTAAAAAGTTTGTTCTGTTGGTAAAATATTTGTAATTCGAAAAAAAACTGATTTCTCCTTTCCAAGCTTCCTTTCCGTCATGCTCGCGAACTACAACCTTAAAATATTTAAAACCCCTAATATCGTGTGTCAATAAAAACTTATGCTGAAAAATTCAGAATAGGAGCAACAATTCAATTTTAACTCATGAATAGTAGTTATAGTTAATAACCTGATATTTGGAATACAAATTGAATTCATAAGGAAGGCACCTTGACTATTTTATAGATCAAATGGTTCGTTTTTTAAGAAAAATACTGAATCTCAGAATGGTCTCTTAGTCTTGTAAAAATGTTTTCACTTATTCTTCTAATTTATTTATTATTATCTTATTGTTCCCCGAATTTAAAAATGGACATTCGATAGCTAGACCTTCGGGCCTCGAGGTGGAGTATTTGAAATTGCTAAACATTTTTTGTAATTAATTAAGTAAGTTCGCAGGTATTTGGACATGTTTTTAAGGTGTAAATCAAAAAATTATCATCAATTTTTGCGACGTTTGGCCAGCTTTATTCTGGCTTCATCAGGCTTCTCAATTCATTTATTGAGAAGCCTGATGAAGCAAGAATAAAGCTGGCGAAACGTCGCAAAAATCAATGACAATTTTTTGATTTACACTTATAAAACCTATCCAAGTACCTGCAAACTCACTTAATTAATTATATATATAATAGCCCAGATTAATTTGTAGCAACGCTAACATAATGCTGCCGACGGTATATTTGTAGCAAATTTGAAATATAATTGTAATTTGAACTCGAATTTTGAAATGAAAGACTCCAATTGATTTTAAATTAAGAAACATTAAATATATTTATAATTATTCCTCCCCCCCCTTCACCACTCCAAAATTAAATATTCAATTTGCTTTTCTTTGTACACAGAAGAATAAATTATTCAAATCTTATTTGATTTATATTTTATATATTATTTGTTTATTTTTTAATAATTTGGCACTTTTTAAAATTTTTAAAAAATTTAAATTTTGTTATTCTTATTATTCCTATTTTTACAAAATTGAACAACTTAAGACACGCATGCCCGAGTTTCTCATGGCAATACTGGAGCAGCCTGTCATACAAACAACACCTGATCTCTTTTAAATATTTGGAGCCTTATATCGATTAACGATCCCAAATTTAAAAAAAAATGATATAATATATTTCTCCTCCTCACACGATCCCACTTATTTAAATAAATCTATTTCCACACAAAAAATATCACAATGCTGTAGATTATGGAGAAAAAAATACTTCCAGATTCATATCTAGAGCCTCATTTCTGTAGCTGTGTCAGGACGAAAATGAGGCGAAACTTTTAAGAGAACATGTATTTTCGGGAGCTTACAGGTATACATTTGGAGTGTGGTTTTTAAAAGGAATAAAATTTTTGAACCGAGACGCCGCCCGCCAGGCCACCAGCCCGGAGGGCCGAGCTTCAAGGGCGTGCCGAAGGCACGCACGAAAAGCTCGTTAAATAATATGGATGCTATGGACTTTAATAATTTTTTGTATTTTTTTGATTGGTTAATAAAGTTTTTTTTAATAATATTAATGTGAGAAGAAATACACCAGAAGGTGCATCCCTAAAGGCCTGTATGGGATGGCCCCTCCATCGTGAAAAGAACAGAGTAGAAGGAAAGAAGCCGGGTCAAAATCTCAGAAAGTTGGATACAATCCAATTTACTAAGTTGTTATTTAATTAAAATATATATATATATATATATATATATATTTAAACCCGATTTGATACTAAAGAAGTTATACTAATATCAACGGAATATAAGCAACTACAAATTGAAAAAAAAAATACGTTTTTTTTATTTTCTGTGCCATATTGTAATACCTACTTCTGAATTCCCCAACTTTTACACATTCTACTGGTTCTTCATCTTTCTGAATCCTAGTTCTTAGCCAAGGGATTTGTTCATCTTCTTGACTTCTAGAGGAGAGAAGTCTATTTTCTCTATCTCCATGTTTTCAGTACCATAAGATCCTAATCCACAAATACCTTCGATTCTAACCAAACCACTGAATATACCTTGACTTCTATCACTCCTCCTATTTCATCAAAGAATTAATATCGACTTTTAGTTATTTTATACCTTCTTGAATCTTTTATATTAAAAAAAGGTAGTTTACCATGGCCGATTGTTTGTTCTGCTTGCCTTACTCCCCTGATACTTATTTGAAGCCTGAGTGATGCTGGGGAGCTAGTAAAGTAATTATTACTGACGAGAATGCAAATTGACCCAGAGCACGATTGTTAGTCTCTAGCTCTTTGCTCTATTCACTACTCAGTGGAACATCAATTCACTTGATAGAGTAATCGCTGAAATAGGCATTAAGTTAATTAACAATTACTTTGAGAGAAACAACTAAATGTAGTCTATTTATATCTCAATAGGGGGGAGTGTTAAAAGAAACATTGAACAAACCTGGAAAGAAACGATAGTTAATTATCTTTTGATATATCAAGAGCGTTAAAAGCTCTTTATATGTAGGTACAATACATACCTACTTTTTCGAGTCAACGATATTTGTTGTGTCATTAACAACAATTAGTTCATATATAGATCTGTAAGATATTTAATCTATTGAATTGAATAATTCTTGATGTAATATTGGTGTAATAAAACCAAAAAATTTATTAGGATTTTCTAGTTTTATTATCGTCGTTTCGGACTCAAATTTAGAAGTTGCCTTTAAGTGATGATAGGTATTTATACATCAAATCATTGTTAGGGAGATATTTTGGATTAAAGAGGAACCAAAGAAGCCCTAGATTAAAAAAATTTCCTCAGATAATGAAGATTATAAAATATGTGACTTTTATGGTATTGATTTGTATTAAACATGTGTCCTATTGATGATGATGAGAATCAATTACCAATAAAAAAGCGTTTATTTATAATTAGGAAAAAAATAGTATTTTCGGAATACTCACGGTAAAGAAGAATTTACCCGTAGCCAAATACCTATTGTTTTTTAGGGGGCTTTTTGTTTTTGTTATTGCTTATCTATAGATAATAATAATAATAAGCTTATGATTTTCGTGGTATATACGTTCGCAGAAAACCGAACATTAGCAAGAATATACTTAAGGCACTTTGACATATTAATATAACCTTATACCTACAGCCCGAAGACATTCTGAACCCCTGATGCACCCGATTATAAGAATTTTTAAATAAAATTTATAAATAAATAAATAAATCTTTATTCCTCGACCTGCTTAAAAACACAAGTCCTCGGTGGCTAGGTCCTTCTAATATCAATACAATCTAACTACAATAAACATCAATACAAATTAACTACAATAATTTAACAAATATTAAAAAAAGAAAAAATAGAAATGTATTCTCATTAACTAACAAACAAATAACAGATTTTCATTGACGGACAAAAAGTTATTTAAAAAAAACAATAAAATAAAAACACAGATACCAGAAGGAAAGGACGCATTATCCATCCAGGCATTTACCATAAGTTCTTAAGGAAACCTGGACAAAACCTTAACAAGGATATGGTATGACCTCTATCTTCCTCAACTAATCTCTGCTTGTGAGAACTAAATAAAATTTTGTACAACTCTAGGACTTTAGGGCTTGACATAATGTATAATTGATTTAATCATTGGGGACAAAGGTCTATAATCCCAAGTAGTAATAGACAGACTGTTCTACAAATTAATGCGAGATCCTACAAATGAATGCAAACCTACATTAATATCTGAATTAACTAATTTGATAAGTTGCTAAATCCTTATAATCTAAATAACTATCTGAAATATCCTCATAACAATCACTGGTTCTATCACCTATACTTCTAGTCCCAACCCTGGATTGACTACCCTTTTCAACCATATTATCTAAAAAAAAAAAATTTAATAAACAAAATGTTTACCTTAGCAAGGCAGAGATTTCCTTATTCCAGTCTAATTTCAAATTTAACCCTTACTTTTCCTATCTCTAAATGAAAATAAGAGTTAAAAAAAACCCTCTCCGCAAAAGAGACAAAAAGTTCTAATAAAACCAAAAAGCTTCAAATTTATAAGACAGCTTTTTGTTTACCCACCAGACTTCAAAGAGAACTGTAGCATTTCATCAACGACTTCGAAATCGAAGACGGATCTTAATTTTGTAGTTTTCAATATTATAATTTTCATTAACTAGCCTTGTTAGTATGGAATTTACATTCCATACTAACAAGGCACTTTGCACTTTGTTTCGCGCATTTAAATTGAAAAAAAGTGTAACTTGAAATTGAGGAAATATGGTAAATAAAATTTTAAATGATTTTAAAGTTACATTTGTGTAGATTTATATTTATATGTAGGGTCAACAAGATATGATTTAAGGTGTCCCCCTTTAGTGACGAGGGTTAACTCACACAATATTGACCTTTTCAAATCGAATATTGATCTGGTAAAATGATATTGGTCAAAATGATATGATCTAGGTATTCCTACTCATTTGAAGACGGTTTCAGAATTAGAAGCTGAAATTTTCATAAAACAAGAAAAACTTAACGAATTTTCATGCGCACATGTCTATATGTTTTCGGGCTGATAAGGTTATATAATATGTCAAAGTGCCTTACGTGCATTCAGGGCCGACGCATGGGTTGAAGGCGCCCGGAGCAAGATTTTACCAGCCCCCTTCAGTACGTTTTTTATAATGTCATTCTTAGCCGACGGCCGTGGTGTCTGAAGGCCCTTAACAAACGGTTATTGGCGGTATTTTCTTGTAAAAAAAGGTAACATACTACATAAAATAGTATATTTTGCATCACGATGTTCTACCTTCTAATTCTTACTATTTGAAATTAGGTACTTCGGAATCAAACAAGTACAAACATTTTATAAGATTCAAAATTTACAACTCTATTTTTTTTTCAAGTCGCGGCGCCCCCTTTGCTGCGGGGCCCAGGGCGGTCCCCCCGCCCATGCGACGACCCTGCGTACATTCCTGCTAATGTTCCGTATGCTGTAAACGTATACCACGGACATAATAAACTTATTATTATTGATTCAACCCGTGAAACCTAACTATAATTTTATATTTTTAAATTTTTTAAAATTTGAAACATTTTTAAAAAACTTCTTTACTTTATTTAAATATGTTTCTCCAAGAATCTACACCATTTTCCTTTAACAAAACCGAAAGAATGATTTATTCTTCCATTTAAAGAAAGGAAAATTAATACATAGGAACTCAGTACTTAATAAAAAAAGTAAGTAAAATTTCAAAGTAGTTTTTTTTTTATAACATTTAGGGAAAGCTGTGTTGGTTTACAGTTAAACATGTTAAACACGGGAGTTTTTTAAAAAGGTTATAGTGGTGTTTCCTAAGTAAAAATAAAAATTAAAAAAAAAATAATTATATTTTTGGAGTTTTATTTTAAATACTCTATACATATTTCATATACAAAAGTCTTTTGTAAACTCAAACTCCTGATGATGGGCTAAAAACTCGAAATATGTAAGTATAGAGTATTTAAAATAAAACTCCAAAAATATAATTAATTTTTTTTTAATTTTTATTTTTGAAACTACCACTATAAAATTTTTAAAAAACTGCTGTGTAGTTTTTTTTTTGAAATTTTATTTACTTCTTTTTATTATTGAAAATGTTTCACCTTAAACCGACATCTAATTTAAAAATTACATACTCAGTAGGTGAAAATGTTGATTTATTCATTTCATTTTTGAAGAAAAACACAGATAATACTTCTTTTCAATTAATCACTCGTAATAAAAACAATAAAACAGATTTTTTTTAATTTATAGATGTAATTGTAATTCAATAATTTATCCAAAAAAAGTTTATGACGATTATTAAATTGTTTAACTATCTGTTCATTTTTAAATGATGCATTAAACTGCTTTTCGATTGATATTAAATAAATAAATAAAAAAAATTATGAAACATAAATTCAAAGCCTTAAGCTGTCATAACAAATCATATCCAATTGATGACATATCGATGTGCATATAAAGGATATAAACTATGAAATATCATCAATGATGTAAATTTTAATTATTAACATATATATTTATTGTGAACTTCGAAAATCTTTTTTATGTAACATAATTTAATGATCTCTCTCACTTTTAAAACAAATTTAATATATTTATAATAATCTGAATGTCCCAGATAAAAATGAGGGATGGTAATTATTATTATTCTTGGTCAAAAAGAATAATAATTGAAAATTTGAGCATGATATCTAAAATATAATTTTTCGTAATTTTTGGAGTCTTATATTTTCAATAAAATGATTCATGATTCATCAATGCAATGTTATATATCATTTATAATTTTAATTTTTTGAACTTTCAAATTTTGAGTTCTCATGGAATATTATTATACATTCCCATTAAAATAAGTAAATACCAAATCCCTGCTAAATTCCATCATTCTTTGTTGGCTGGGCTTGAAAATTAATAATTATACATTTTTAGAAATCCCTATTCACAAAATATCGTATCCCTTGGGAATTCCCACACGTCCCTTTCAATAAGGGAATCCTTCTCCACAGTAAATTTTCAGTTTATTGGTTTTTCGGATTTAGCGATTTAATAAATTTAATTTTTTGGAAACTCAAGTGATCTTTGTAGAATTTACTATAAGGGGCACACCAGGCCTTTTTCCGATAAATTTTCTGTTTTTCTAAATAGGTATTTATTAAATTAAATTCTATGATATATAGAGTCCGCCATCTAACGTTTTTTTTTCATCTAGTGCTTATTTCGTGAATGGTAACACTTAACCCATGTTTGATTTGACAGATAATTAGTTTTATCCTTCCGCTGAACAAATATGGTGACCATCTAATGCGTTTTTGCTTCGCTAATTGGGCCTGCGATCGACTTACAGAAGATGCCGATTTTACCAAAAAAATCATCTTTTCAGATGAAGCTCATTTTGATCTTGGCGGATATGTAAACAAGCAAAATTGTCGCATTTGTCGCATACATTGAAAAGCCGACGCACCCAAAACGAGTCACTGTTTGGTGCGGATTTTGGTCCAGAGGCATAATTGGGCCATTTTTCTTCGAAAATGAGCAAGGAGTGGCCGTTACAGTCAATGGCGATCGTTATCGGACCATATTGAACGAATTTTTGTTCACAAAGGATATTGGCAACATTTGGTTTCAACAGGACGGCGCTACGTGCCACACAGCCGAAGCTACACTCGATGTTTTGCGCCCTGTTTTTGAAGATCGCATTATCAGCCGCAGAGCTGATGTCGTTTGGCCACCTCGGAGCTGCGATTTGACACCGTTGGACTATTATTTGTGGGGTGCCGTCAAAGATAAGTGTTACGCCGACAAGCCAGAGACAATTGACGCTTTAAAGGACAATATTCTTGAAGCCATTGGTGAAATACAGCTGCACACAATCGATAATGTGCTTAAAAATTGGACCGATCGTGTAGGCTACTGCATGGCCAGCCGAGGCAGCCATTTGAATGAAATTATTTTCCATTATTAACCGGAAGGATTGTACTTTCAAATAAAAAAAGAAATTTTAGAAAATATTCAGTAGTTTTTTTTATAGCATTTAAAAAAAAAAGTTATTTGGCGGACCCTATATAAAAGATCTCTTTCCTACTCCAAAATTGAGGCCCTGTAAAATATCCACCTACTCATTTAAATAAAAGGCATTCTCACAGCTAAAGTGTAGCATTTTTAGTGTTCGGGGCTTTTTTATTTAACAAATTTTTGATTATTTGGATACTTCCTCCACAAATAAGATCAGTCTTTATGAAATACTCACTATTCAAAATTTTTAGCTACATATGGTAATGTGATTTTTTAAATTTCATTTAAATGAAATTTCAAATTTTTTATGATTTTGCTAATATTTTTTTAGGTAAAAAACGTGTTCCACCACCCCTTCTTCAATTTTGACCATTTAGACCTTTAAAATTTTAAAAATTTCCTTTTTTTCATATCGCCATTGTTTTTAAATGAAATTTCTAATTTTTTATGATTTTGCTAATACTTTTTTTTCGTAAAAAACGTGTTCCACCACCCCTTCTTCAATTTTGGCCATTTAGACCTTTAAAATTTTAAAAATTTCCCATTGTTCATATCGCCATTATATTTAAGTGGTAAAAGATTTCAGCTTCCTTGCTTATCTAGAAGTGCTATTTATTTTCCACAAGAACTGACAAATTTTAATTAATTTAAGACAAATAAATTCCTTCCGTTTAATTTATATACATATACAGATATCATTAAAACTTTAAATACTAGAGATCAGAGGCGGCCACAACGTGGCTCGCGAGCCGCATGCGGCTCTTCAGTCAATCTCGTGAGGCTCTTGGACCCTCTTGAATAATACTGATTTTAAAAAGTACAGGGTGTGGCATAAAGATCTACCACATTTTGAAGAGGTATAAAAAAATGAAAAAATTTAACTAGGAAAAAACTGAATATATTTTTGAAAAGAACATAAAATAATTTTTTTTTAATGTATTTTAAACATTATCAGACAAAAAAAAGGGGGGAGGGGTCAAAAATGAAAATTCTAACCCGTTGGACCAAACTCAACCAAATTTTGTATACATATTCTGTGGACTCCCAGAAGACTAGACATGCAAAAACTAACCACCCAAAACGGGGTGATGGTCAAAATTGAAAATTCTAGCCCTTTTAACCAAAATCAACCAAAATTTTGTATACCCAGAGGGCTAGAAATGAAAAAACTAACCACTCTAAATGGGGGGAGGGTCAAAAATGAAAATTCTAGCCCTTTCGACCAAACTATGTATACAAAATTTGGTTAGTTTTTTCATTTCTAGCCTTCTGGGGATCCACAGAATATGTATACAAAATTTGGTTGAGTTTGATCAAAAGGGCTAGAATTTTTTTGACCCCTCCCCCTTTTTGTCTGATAATGTTAAAAATACATTTAAAAAAATTTCATTTATTTTCTTTTCAAAAATAAATTTAGTTTTTTTCTAGTTAAATTTTTTCATTTTTTTATACCTCTTCAAAATGTGGTAGATCTTTATGCCACACCCTGTATAATAATTAAATTAAAAAAATAATAATACAAAAATTATTTTTGTAATGTTATAAGTAAGTAGAGCAAAAAATATATGTTACTTCATTTATATTTTATAAAATAAAAAAATGTGTCTTTTTTTAATAAACCATTAATTAATCTCCAAATAATGTGGCTCGCTTTGAAACAGTTTTATAAATTTGCGGCTCCCAAAGTTAAGGTTAGTGGCTAGATCATAATTTTAGTAACTATTTATTAATAAACTAGCTATTATAAATACACTTATCATTTATTATAATCCTATATTTTAAAAGAATAACTAATACATACAATTGAGGCGGTCTATTTAAAGATAATTCCTCATTCAGATTCTACTGGCTTCGAAACTTACCTGAAACAAAAAAAAAAATAAAAAAAAATTAATATTTCGAAAACAAATTGGATTTTAAATTATTATAAAAATTAGACATTAAGATATTTTGAACGTGTATGAAAATTTTAAACTAAATTATAACTGATTTATTAGTGCTATTTGGGACTAATTTATTCAATAGTTTGTCTAATAAATTAAAATAAATATTACTTTCCAGATTATTATCGACTTTTCACAAAATCTTATTCATATAGGATATAGTATATTAAAAACCTAGTGAAACAGATACAGGGAAACTATGTATATGTATACAGACAGATAGATATTGTAGCAATTACTCTATAGAGCACGGATTTACTTTTGAACGGCACCTAAAAAGATAAACATTTTCGTGGTTTATTCTTTTAATATTTTTAAATATATGCATACCTAAGTTCACATAAATTCTTTTAAATATTTATATAAAATTGAATAAAAATAAATGTCATGCATTAAATCTTTGGAGTTTTTATCCAAGCTGAATTCGTCTTTGAAAGGATTATCCTGAAGATTAGGCAACCAGCCAATATTCTATAAGGCCCTTCTATTCAGAGCGAGAGGCTCGATCGGCGATTAATCGCTGGCCTAAGAGACGGTTGTTTGATATACGTATACTTTATCATCTCTAATAATTTTCTTTAAATCAGCTGGGATTACCACAAATTAAAAAATATATAATTTTTACTTTATCCATTTTTTAATTACTTGAAATTTGAAAAAAAAATAGTAAATATTATTGTAATGAATAAAGTTAAACGTTCAAGAATTTTCATTTTAAGCAATTCTAATATGTAAATATTTCTACTAACAAAATTGCTGATACGAAATGATGTTATATATTTTGGTTACAATATTAAATAGGAACAGTGCGTTAAACTTAGAGAAATCACTACTGCCGAAGGAAGCGCTCTCTTGTGTTTATTTATTCAAATAATTTGGGCGAATTGGAGCAAATATTGTATTATAGTATATATTATAGATAAAAGAGTGCATGTAGTCTAGGGGCCCGGGAGCGAGTCGCTTTGTCTTGGAAGTTTAATAAATCATCCTCCAAAGCTTACATTTTCGTCTCCAGTTGGCGCTAAAGTCGTGATAAATAAGTAATTCTAGTAAATATATATCTAGAATTTTGAAAATTAATATTTTATTTTCACTAGAAATTCTAAATCAAGTTGATAAGAATCCCAAAAAAATATACTATTTAAAATTATATTAGTTTTTTGAAAAGTAATATTTTATTTTCCCTAGAAATTTTCAATCAAGTTGATAAGGGTCTCCCTTTGTATCAACTACTCTTCAAACAGAAGGTTTCTAAATGTTGTTTTTTTGAGATATTCAAACGAAAATATAGATTTTAAACTCTCTATAAAATATATTATTTAAAATATTAGTTTTTCGAAAATTAATATTTTATTTTCCCTAGAAATTCTCAATCAAGTTGATAAGGGCTATGTATAGATCTAAGTAGATAGAATTTAAAAATTAAAAGCTTAACAAAATCCATTTAGATATTGTTTTTATGAAAAGACTCTCTAGGATATTTGAATCCCATTAATTTAAATGGTAGTAAATAGTCAAGAAAAGAAATGCTATTTTTATATTAATTCGTAATTCATATAAAATCTTAATACTCATTACGAAATGTTGTAAAAGGCCTTGGATTATGATAATGCAGTACGCAGTTGCTTCACTGGGCAGAGCCAGATTGCCGGAGGGATAGTCAGCTAGGGGGCGGGACCAATAACTACCAGTAAATCCTGCCTTTAGTAAACTGCACAAAGCAGGGAGGCAGTCCTTAAGAAAAAGAGGCGTGTTGTCGAGCGGGTTGCCTAAGGCCCAGGTGGAAATGTTACTAACTTCAAACAGTACACTTGGCATCATTCAGTTAGTTATGCTCGCCAGGAGGCTAATACAATTCATTACCTAAGGATTGGAATGATCCAAGTCCACATATCCTTATTTTGAGAAATTGAAGTTCAAAGTTTTCAGATCCATTGTTTTTAAATCGACATAGTACTTTTATTACACTGAGTTTTAGAAGATACACATCTAAAAATACTATGGGACCAATTGGAGTTGCTTCATTTTGTAGAAAAAAAGTCTTGTACATTAAAAGGGTTAATTTTTTTAAAAAATGGACTTGGTTCACTCCAATTCTCAGCCGAGGAATTTTTTTTTTTTTTTTTTTTTTTAAATGCAATCGAATGCAAGAAGGGGTGCACCAGTAAAGGTGTAGCCCCTATGGATCTCGAAAGACCCTTGCATTACCGAAGAGAAGGAAAGTTGATTAAGTGAGAGGGTGTAGACGTAGGTGTCTATGCACCCTGGTTTTGAAGGTTTGAAGATCATAGGTGCTGGGAAAGATAGAGGCTGGGAGAGAGTTCCAGTTCCTTGAAGTCATGGGGATATATGTATTCGCGAATGAAGTGGTCCGGCACTTTTCCAATTTGACCGCAAAAGAGTGTTGGGAGTCGGCAAAACGTGTGCTGCGTGCAAAGTATGCTTTGGGGGGAATTATTGATTTTATCTCATCAGAGCATCTGCCGTGATAGTATCTATAGAAAAGGGAAAGGGCAGAGACATCTCTTCGATGAGCCAACGAGTCGAGGGAGTCGGTGAGGGTAGAATCGTCAATTAGCCTGACGGCTCGTTTCTGAATTGCATCAAGGGTAGCAAGAGAATATTTTGAGGCTCCTCTCCACAGATGAGAGCAGTATTCGAGATAGGGGCGGATTTGGGCCTTGTAGATGGTGAGAAGTTGTGGGGGTTTGTAAAATCGCTTGGACCTGAATAAGAAGCCAATCTTCCTTGCTGCAGATTTCGCCACAGAGGAGATGTGTTCATTCCAAGACAGGTCAGATGCGACAGAGACGCCCAACATGGATAGGCTGTCACACATTTTCAGGGTATTCGAATCGAATTAGTTCACTCAGAACATTTTTTATGATTATTAATATTTAAATAATAAAAATCATCTTAAAGCATGATTTGTCTTGTCCGCTTGTGTGTGCCAGTCCGTATTCTAATACCCAAAATGAGGCGCAAAAGAAAGGTAGTAGTAAAATCGTTCTGGAGCCGAAATATAGTATTTGTATTTCAATGTTTGTATTTCTTTACCTAAGTTCCTATTGTTTAATTTTTACAAGCAAGATCAGATTATTATTTGGGATTTCTAATCTTGTGAATAAAAAATTAAAAATATGTTCTTTACTAAGTTTTTAGGGGCTTCGAGCAGTGGTAAATTCTCCGTTCGATAAATTAGGTTAAATTTATCTCCCAACCAAGACCAATTCTGCTGATCACTAATTAATATGGGCAGAGGGTGTGTTTGTAAAGTCTTCTATAGGGTGTTTAGAAAGTCCTGATCACTTTTAAGAAAAATATTATTATTAGATATTTTGTTTTTGAGTATTAATATTACTGATGAACAAAGCAAACTCTTGGTCTTGCAGTCTTGGTCTTGGTCTTGCTTTTCTCATCACTAATAGACAAGTTCGTATCAAATAAGCCCCAATTTCATGTCATTTTTTTATAATTTTCAGAACACTCGCTGAGAAAAAAAAATAAAAAACCAATATTTCTAGAGGGAGTACTAAATCTTGAAAGTTTTCAATTTTTTCTTCAATTTCCAGAAATGATTTTACAAAAATCCTATCTTTTTAACTTTAACATGAGAATAGGGAGGTACTACTTACACAATATCAAATTAGAATGAAATACCTAAAAATCTATTTCAAATTGTTAATAATTCAATTCAATTTCAAAAAGACTTCCTAATCCCGATCATTTAAATTTTGAATTTGATTAATCACATTTTGAATTTCAAATTATACCGATTTGAAATTGTTTATTTCAATTTTGAAATTAATTATACTCAATTCAAAAATTGAATAGGTATAAAATTAATTTAATATAATTTTAATAAAATTATTAATTTTTAGAATCTAATAACTTGTTACTCTGTAATCAATCTTAATCAACAGTTAATTGGTTAACTGACTGGTTTACTAAAATAGCTAGAATAAGCT